>PVJD01015386.1:0-25138 GCA_004026545.1 Mormoops blainvillei | reverse complement strand
CTGATCAGGGTTGGGAAGCACGAGTCCTCCAAATTTGTCCTTCCTCAAGATTGTTTTGGCTGTCATGGGTCCTTTGCATTTCCATATGAATTTTAAGGTCAACTTGATGATTTCTGCAAAGTCAATTGGGATTTTGATAGTGAACACATTGAATATCAATTCGGGGACTATTGCCATTTTAACATAGAATGGCTTCTTATTTATTTAGGTTCTCTTTTATCTCTTTTAACAGTGTTTTGTGATTTTCAGTTTATACATCATGTACTGCTTTCGTTAATTTATTCCTAAATATTTATCCTCTTTGATGCTATTGCAAATTGAATTATTTTCTTAATTTCATTTTGGTTTGCTCATTGCTACTGTGTAGAAGTGGAAGCAATCCTTTTATTGTATATGTCATGTATCCCGCAACCTTGTGGAACCATTTATTAGTTCCAAAAGATTTTTAGTGGGTCACCTAGAATTTTCTATATATAAGATCACGTCACCTGCAGATATAGTTATACCTTCTTTCCAAACTGTTCGCCTTTTATTTCACCTTCTTGCTTAATTGCCCTGACTAGAAACTTCTGTACAATGTCGAATGAAAGTAGTAAGAGCAAGACACCCGTGCCTTGTTCCTTCCTTAGGGAGAAAGCATTCACGCTAAGTAGGATGTCAGATGGGGTTTTCGTGGAGGCCCTTTGTCACACTGAGGAAGTACCCGTCTATTCCTGGTTCGCTGTGTGCTTTTATTACAATGGGGTGCTGGATTTCTCCAAGAGTTTTTGTGTATTCAGATGGTCATTAGTTATTGTCCTTTATTTTATTGATGCAATACATTATGCTAATTGATTTTTAAAATATTAAACCAACCACGTATTCCTGGAATAAATCCTACTTGGTTGCAATATATAATCTTTTTATATATTGCTGATTTCTGTTTCTCAGTATTTTGTTCAAGATTTTTGTGTCTTTTGCATTTATATTTATAAGAAATATTGGTCTGTAGGTTTCTTTTTTTATATGAACCTGTATCTGGTTTTGGTATTAGGATACTACTGGCCTCATACATTGAAATGTTCTCTCTTCTTCTGCTGTTTTTTTTTTTTAAGAGTTTGTGAAGAATTGGCATTAATTTTTCCTTAAATGTTTGATGCTTCCTGGATCTTTTTTTATTTCCCCAGTTGGTGAATGTATATTGGTATCTCACAGTGGTTTATGTCTGCATTTCTCTGATTACTAAGAAGGTTGAGCAACTTTTCACAAGTTCACAAGCTTTTCTCCTTAAATCTGTTAATGTGATGATTTACACTGATTGTTTTTCTAATATTAAACTAACCTAATTTTTCAGAACAAACCAGCTTGGTGACAACACATTATCCTTTTTCTATAATGCTGGATTCTATTCGCTAATATTTTGTTTAGAATTTTTGGGTTTGTGTGAGATCCGTTTGTTTGTTTGTTTTGTTCAGTTGTGTTTTATTTTAAAGATATCTTTTATAAAGTTAAAAAGGTCTATTTCTATCTTGTTATGAGTTTTTATCATAAAACTCATGATTTTTGATTTCCTTTTATTCAAGTGTTCTGTCCATTTGGGGGAGCCTGTTTGTCTTTTTCTTACTGCTTTACAGAGATTCTTTTAATGTTTTAGATATCTGTCCTTTGTAAATTATATATGCTGTAACAAACGTTTTGTTTATATAGTCTTTTCCTGATCATAAAGTCAGAAACTTTGTGTATCCTATGTAAAAAATCCTTCTCTACTCCAAAATCATTAAAATATTCTCTTGTATACTATCTCCTAACTGTTTTTTCCCTTTCATTCTTAAGACTTACCCACCAGGAAATGATGTTTGATAGAAATCCAACTTAATTTTTTCCCCAAATTGATACTTTTATTATAACATTATTTATTGGAAAGACCACTCTTTCTCCACTGTTCTGCAGTGCTGACTCTAGCACACAGCAAGTATCCATAAATGTTTCTGGATATCTATTCAATTCCAGAGATCTAATATGTTTATTTTTACTGCAACACCACACTGTTTTGATTATTATAGCTTTATAATAACTCTTGGTAACTTGTTAAATACCTGCTTCAACCATGTTCCTCTTCATGAGTGTCTTCACTCCTTTTTCATCTTTTACAAATGGTGAAAATTTTGTTTCTCCCTTTTAATTTTGTTTTACTTGCATTACTGTGCTGATTAGAACTAGTACAACATTGAATAGAGTGGTGATATTTGGTCCTTATCTTTTCTCATATCAAAGGGAAAGTTCAATTTCATTGACTGTATTGCTTGTCAAAACTTTGTTTTTTGTTTTGTTCAGCTGTGTTTCCACATAACAGGGTCTGGCAGAAGTAAGACCTGCTCGAGTGTGGTTGGTAAGGTAATAACATGGGTGTAATAATTTATAGTTTTAATTTGAACATTTCACCTAAAATATCATATGGTGTGCTTGAGTGCGATATTGTTATGGTACGGAATTACATGGTTATGATTTTGTAATAAAAGATTTTGTAATAAAAAAGAGATGTTATTTGTGTTGGACCCTGTATTTCAGAATCAGCATATCAAATTACACAAAAAAAATTTGTCTCGATTTTTGACAGGGATTGCATTGAGTAGAGGGAGATGGGGTAGAGGTGGAAGAGGGTATAAGGGGGATGAATGGTGATGGAAAAATAAATAAATACACTTAAACAAATAAATAAATAAAGAATATGCTCTCCGATTACCATGCTGCAATTACGTTAGAAACCAATAATAAAAAATAACTTAAATACTTAAAAACATTGTGTAGTCTTCCAAACTACAAGCATGGTATATTTCTCCATTTGTTTAGTTGTGCTTTAATATCTTGAAAACTTTTATTTATTTGGATAAAGGCATTGCACAGATACTTTAATGCACTTCATATTTTTGATATTACTACAAGTTATATTCAGATAGTTTTCATTTTATTGTAACTAAAATTATAGTAATATAACTGATTTTTTACATTGATTTTTATATCCAATCAATTGGTTAAATATTCATTAATTCTAATCTTTGAACTGGAAATTCTTGTGGAATTTCTTTGTATACAACCAGACCATTTACAAATGATGAAAATTTTGTTTCTCTTTTTCACTTTGCGTTTTTTGCATTACCCTGCTCTTAGGACTCCAGTACAATGTTGACTACAGCGGCGGTAGCGGATCCTTATCTTGTTCCTCATACCAGAGACAAAGGTCAATTTCGTCAGATACATTGCTTGTCAAAGCTTTGTTTCTTTGTTTGTTTGTTTGTTTGTTTTGCTCAGTTGTGTTTTATTTTAAAGATATCTTTTATAAAGTTAAAAAGCCTATTTCTATCTCGTTATGAGTTTTTATCATAAATGAACCTTGAATTTAATCACATGCTTTTTCTCCATCTTTTGAAATGACGATCACAAGCTTTTCTCCTTAAATCTGTTAATGTAATGATTTACACTGATTGTTTTTCTAATATTAAACTAACCTAGTTTTTCAGAACCAGCTTGGTGACAATACATTATCTTTTTTCTATAATGCTGGATTCTATTTGCTAATATTTTGTTTAGAATTTTTGGGTTTGTGTGAGATCGGCCTGTAATCTTCTTTTGGCTACTATCTTTGTCTGAGTTTGTTATTGTGGTTACGACAGCTTCAGAAATGAATTCGAAGCAATCTCATTTTCTACTTTCTAAAAAATTTGGGTAAGACTGGACTTATTTGTTCCTTGAATTTGCCAGTGAAGTTTTTAAACTGAAGCATGTTGGTCACCTATATTTAATGCAATTGCTTAGGTATTGGGGTTTAAATCTAGTGCCTTATTTTATGCTTTCTAATTGCCTCACGTATTCTTGGTTTCTTTTTCGCCCTTTTCTTGTCTCTTTCCACTGTATTATGTTTTATCATTCTGTTTTTCTCCCTGATGATTTATAAGTAATATATTCTGATTCTATTCTTTTAATGAATACCCAGAAATTAAAACATGCATAATTAACTTTCCAGATTCTAAAGTTAGTCAGTACTTATCCTTTCCCTGGGAAATAAAAAATCTCTAGAACACTTTAACTCTATTTATCCCTCTCCAACAATGTGAAAAAATTCACATATTTCAATTGTATCTTAAACCTCACAAGACATTATTTTATCTAATCAATGATAATTTAAATTTTATTTATTTAGCACTTTTTTCTTTATTTTTAATTTAATGTCACATTATTTCTGTTGGAAGTATATCCTTTGGAATTTGCTTTATTGATCTTCTGATAGTAGCAAACTCTCCCCCCGCCTCAGTTATATGTATAAAAACTCCCTATTTCACCCTCATTCTTGAAATATATCTTTACTATATATAAGGTGGCAGTTATTTTCATTTTAATGCACTGACAATATTATTCCATTCTACTAGTCTTGCTGCCAATCCTCTGAAGATCTTTTTTCTCTGATAGCTTTTAAGAGCATTCTCTTTGTTTTTGGTCTTCTAAGCTTCACTGTAATCTCTATGTGGCATTTTCTAAATAGAACCATGTTGTTTTTCTTGAATTTTTATATCTCGGGGGTATTATTTCTAATCATTTCTAGAAATCTCTAGAAAATTCTCAGCTTCCCTCTCTTCAAATATTGTTGTTTCCCTCCATTTGCTCTCCTCTCCTTATGGTCCTTTGATTAAATACAGGTTAGACCTTTTTCACTTTATCTCAAACTTTTTTCTAAATTTTTTATCTTTTTGCTTCTCAGGGCTACTTTCTGGAAAATTTCTCAGACCTCGCTTCAACTGATTAATTCTCTCTTCAGCTATGTCTAATCTGGTGGTGTACCCATTCATTGAGCTTTTAACTTCAGTTATTGTATGTTTTACCTCTATATGCTCTGTGTTGTTCTTTTTTAATTAAATTAAGTTTGTTGTTGCTATTTATTTCCATTTTCTTATAACAATATTAAAGCTTATTTTTCATCTATTTAAATACAGTAAGCACAGTCGTTTGATTGTACCTGACAACTCCAATAGCTTGTACCTCTGTGGGCCTTGTCCTTTTTTTTCTTCTGTTCTCCTTTTGCATTGTGTGTGTGTGTGTGTGTGTGTGTGTGTGTGTTGCTTCTGTACTAGAAAGAATTATTTATGGGAAGTGCTGGAGATCTGAGAGGAAACATCTTTTCCCTGGGGAGGCTTTGCATTTGCTCCTGCCTGGTGTGGAGACACCAGTCTGGGCTCTGCCTGAGGTTTCCTAAACCACCAGGTGATATAAACCTAGAGGACAAGTCCCTCGGAGGGCCGATCTACCCCTACCCTAAAGACAGGCCCTTTGAGTTTCAGACCGTGGTCATTGGTGTCCAACCTTTTGGTGTCTCTAGGTCACACTGGAAGAAGAAGAGTTGTCTTGGGCCACACATTAAATACACAAACACTAATGAAAACTTATGAGCAAAAAAAAAAAAAAGGTTTTAAATAAATTTATAATTCTGTGTTGAGTCACAACATTCATAGCCACCCCGGGCCACGTGTAGCCCACAAGCTGTGGGTTGGACACACCTGATCCTTCCCTGAGAGCTTTTCTTCTTAAAGTACCAGCAATCTCACAGTGTTCCACATGAAGAGAAATGCTTTGCTTTAACCAAGGACAAGACAATGATGCTGAGTTTTTCTTTTTAACAGCATTCCCTATGATATCAAGAAGCTTGTTGTCCCTTTAAGTAAAGCAACATGGTATGTCTGTTTTTTCGAGAAACATTTTATAGAACAAAACAGTATATAATTCAAGAATACTTAATGAATATAAACGTCTGCCGTAAGCCAGATACTGTGGTGCTAAGAATATAATAGTGAGAAATATAGAAACCATCCCTCCCGTGAGTACTTAATTTCTTCCCAGCATAGAATTGGTGGTGTAAAGATTATTTTATTATTTTGATTTATGACGTTAAGGGCAAAATAAGTCATTGTGTTTCCATTATTTTCCAATCGCTACTGTTCCTCAGAGAACTCAAAGCCTATTAGGGGATAAAACATGAAACTGCGCGGGCAATTCAATCCTACAGTTATTCATACGGAAGACCTTTTTTAGGGAATACGCGGGAACCAGTGGTCACTGAGTTCATAATTTCTAGGTGCTCAGTACTCTACCTTCCTTTCTTGTCTCAAACCTGTGAGGTACCCTATCGATTCCCCAGTCAGGGCACAAGCCTGGGCTGTGGGCCAGGTCCGCAGTAGGGGGCGTATGAGAGGCAGCCACACATTGATGTTTTTCTCTCCCTCTCTTTCTCCCTCCCTTCCCCTCTGTCTAAAAGTAAAATAAATAAAATCTTTTTTAAAAACCCCAAAAACCTGTGAGATAGGCATTAGTATCCCCATTTTACAACCGAAGAAACAGAGGTATAAAGATATTCACCTTCCTGAAGTCCCACAGTTTGACAGGCAGCTTCTAACATGGCTCCCGACGACCCCGGCCTCCTGGTACCCCCAGCACGCTGTTGCTTTACCTCCTCCCCTTGAGACTCAGCTAAAAAGACTTCCAGCTAGCTCTCTCACCTTCACTCGGCCTTCTTTCATTTGCTCATTCTGATGCATCAAGCTACTGCGTTGTGAGCTACCGCCCCGTGGAGATGCCCAAGTGAAGAAGTTGGGGCTCCCAGTCCAACAGGCCATGAGGAGCTGAGGCCTACGAACAACCACGCAAGTGAGAATGAGAGGAGACCCTCCCCCCACCAGAGCCACCAGATGAGACTGCAGGCCCAGCTGGCACCTTGATTGCTGCCTCATGCGAGACCCTGCGCCAGGAAACCCAGTTAAGTCACAGCCAGATTCCAATCCACGGAAATTGTAGGATAATAAATGTTGTTGTTTTGAGCTACTAATCATTGGGGTAATGTATTATACAACAGAGAACTAATACATACTGCAAATATGAGGCAATCTGATATTGGAGAGGCCTGCTTGAGACCACACTGCTTTCCTGGGCGTGGCTGTAAACTAGCAAAGAGCCAAACCCTCAGAGGAGGTACTGTGAATAGAAATTTCAGGAAGAGCCCAGACAATATACGCCTTACGAAAGTAGAGCTAAACTTGTTTTTAAAGCATAGGTAATCCAACTCTCTCATTTTGTAGGTGAGGAAACGGAGGAATGGAGACTTTCCCATGCCCATGGCTATTCGGGTAGGACCAGGATTAGACTCGAGCTGTTTCCCCATCCAAGTCTTTTTACTATGTTATTCTCACTTCGCTTGCTATCAAGGTGGGGGAAAATGCCTTCTCAGGTTTTTCTCATTAATGTGTTTTGAATAAATGGCCGGTATGTGTCATAAAGTAATAAAAAATAAGGGCACAAGACAATGACAATTGACCCTTGATGATCACAATGAAGAGACATTGTATATGTTCCCTTATTCCGTTTGTTCTCCACCTCCTACCCCAGCAGCAGGAAATGGACACTGAGTGGACTAGTAGGAGCCCTGGATAACGGGTTACTTGGTTGCTTCATGAATAAGAAATTATAATTAGGCCACATGTAGGCAAGAGAAAAGGAGCGAGTTAGGAGAACTGGATTAGGTACTTTATCAACTAGAGAACCTCAGGTATTTTGAGGCCCCTGGGATGTGAAAGGTGAATTTGTCAGGTCCTGAGGAATCTTCAAAAGAACACAGAGTAGTCTTTGCAAGATGCATTCAACTGCAACTTACTAAGCAACTTTACTCCGTGAACCTCATTTGTAGGCTGTAATGTTACATAGGTCCACTAGAGGCCAGCACTTACCCGTTTCATTTTTTTACATTTTATTTTTCTCAATTAAATTTATTGGGATGACATTAGTTAATAAGATTATATAGGTTTCAAGCATACATTTCTATGATATACAATCTGTATATTGCATCGTGTGTCCACCACCCAAAGTCAAATAACCTTTTGTCACAATGTATGTATTTGGCCCCTGTGCCCTTTACGACCCCGGGACCCATTCCCTCTGGTAACCACCAAACTTCTGTGACTAATGATTTTCAACTTTCCTGTTTCCAAAGCAAAATTTCGGCCGTTTCCATCTCAAGACTAAGCCGCCTTGAAATATTTTGCCTGCCAAAGTAAATTTATTAAGAAATAATTAACTTAAGTTTCTAATCTTTGTTTCCAAAGGCACAAATAGCCCTGGCCAGGTACTTGTGGAAATAGGCAATGTACTATACATCTATTATTTAGATATATGATTTATGTTTAATGCTCAAGTTAACAAACAGTTGACAAAACTCAGAGAATTTGAAAAGCAGTATTATGCGTATTCTTCGTGTATGACTTTCTGAAGGGGACACGTTGACTGCAGTAAAAATACATCTTGGTCACAAGGTGGCGCCGTTGCCTTAGCATTAACCTTCCCTTCGCCTCGGTTCTCTCTTTAGCTGGGTCCTTGAGTGTTTTGTCCCCACAGAAGCGGCTAAATGAGCCCCAGATTCGTTTTAATTACCAAATCGGGGAAGGTGTGTGTGGGGTGGAATGATGGGAAGAATGATAAAATCCCAGCTAGACTCTTCACCTTAGGTTCATCGGAGACTCAATCTGATTTTATCAGAGGAGGAAGAGAGTGAAACAAATTTTACAGCTCATTTCCTATTTCTGACATGATTACTCGGCGAGCCAGTTAAGCATAGTCTGCCTGAGCTCCATTCTATCTGTCCCTAATCTATGGGGTCATTAGTAAGACTTGGCCAAGGTCTTATTCCTTGTGGAAGAGAGCGAGAAATGAGAGTTGTGTATGTGTACAGGGAGAGGGGCGCGGGGGTGAAGGGAGGTTTCTAGAGCTGAGTTTAAAGGCCTGTCTTTCACCAGGCCCTGACCATGTTTTTCAATAACAAGAAGCGCGGAAGGTTATCGAACACTTTTGAGGTCCCTCGTCTAGCTGCTCAGTTGGTTAGGGCGTCATCTCCAGAGACCAAGGTTGTGAGTTGGGTCTCTGGTTAGGACGCATGCAAGAAGCAACCAATGAATGCATAAATAAGTGGCATGACAAATTAATGTTTCTCTCTGCCTCTCCCTTCTTCTCTCTCTCTTAGAACAAATAAATGAATATGTGATGTTTATTAGAAAAAATACTTTTGATCACGATTCAGAACCACTGAAATAGGCAGTAACAATTAGCTACGTCCAGTTCAATGAAATTAGCTACATCCAATTAATTGAAGTTGAATCTGCAATAAATGTAAAGTCTCAGACCTGGGTCCAAATAAATGAGCGGCACCAGTTCAGCTTAACGCCCCCACCCACCGTCCTCTGAACACAGTGGGTTTATATCCACACTGCATCATGCTCTATTTAATCCTCCGAACAGCCCCACGAAGCAGCTGTGCTCAGCCCCGTTGCTATGGATGCGAAGAACTAAGATGACTATCACAAAGTTCATGGGGTCTGAACACACCTTCCTCCCAGAGAACGCTCTTTCCACTTTGCAGCCTCTCCCATAAACATCAGCGAAGGATGTGGGGCCTGTGGAAGGGGATTCGTGGGAAGGGGGGTTCTTGGCGAGGATCCCTGAGGGGCCTCCACAGTAATATGCTCAAGGCTAGAACATTTCACTCAAGTTATTGTGACTCTAAGGCAGTACAACGCAGTGGTTATACGAACACTGATGGTGGACCCAGCTGCCTGGCTGGAGTCAGCACTGTGGCCCTGATCCGTGTGGCTCAGTTGGTTGGTGCCATGCAGCATAGTGAAAGGTCGCCAGTAGGATCCCCAGGGCACATGCCTGGGTTGCAGGTTCAGTCCCCAGACGCAAGGACGAGCGGCAGCTGCTGTTTCTCTCCCTCTCTTCCTCCCTCCCTTCCCCTCTCTCTACAAATAAATAATTTTTTTTAAGGGCACTGCCACTTACTAGCCGTATAAACTTGAGCAAGTGACTTAACCTCTCTGTGCCTCAGTTTCCTCGTCTATACATCAGGGATAATAATAATGCCCATGATAGGGCTGTTGTGAGAAGTAAGTGAATTAAATACAGGCAAAGCACTTTGTATTGCACTTAGACATTGGGAAAACTGTCTTTGTTGCTATTTAAAACAAAACAACACTGTATTATTTGCTGTTATTTTAATTAGATGGTTCACAGTAATCAAATTCCTAAGCAAAAAGAAGTCAGAGAAAGCTTTAAATCAGCCAGACACTGTTCTTTTTAAAATTCAGTCTCTATTTGGGTATTTTTTGTTTTGTTTTGTTTTTGCTTTGCTTTGCTTTAAGCAAATCGAGATTGCTCTGTTGTATGAGCCGGTGGGCCTAGGCTTTTACGTGGCTGTAAGGAAGAGAGAGGGTTCCCATGTAAGTACTTTATATAATTCCAAAAAAAGTGGAATTTCCCTCTCAGGGCAGCATAGACATCAAAAAACTTTTTAAAAAATTCCCTCCCATGTCTGGACTTTTCCATTCTAGAGTGACTTTGAGTTTCCAAGGGCAACAGACAGAACAAAGTCAGTTACATCGTCTTACATCCCTGGATATAAAGCCCCTTAAATTTTATTTATTTATTTATTTATTTATTTATTTATTTATTTATTTATCTTAATGCCATTGAACTGTATTCCTAAAAAATGGTTACAGTGATCAAGTTATGTTATATGTACTTGGCCACAAAAAAATATTTTTAGGGAAAATTCACCTAAGAGAGCTCAGCAATGTAACTCAGTCAGTTGGGTGTGAAGCCCAAAGCCACGACTATTCATTCTGGAAGAAGCAAGACGAGTGTCTTGGATTGCTTGTGAGCAAATTGCCCTTCTGAGCCAAACAGCAGCATTAGCTTTTGGAAAAGTGACATAATAAGTGTGACTTCAGTTCAGACATAGCCCCCTTCCCAGCAGGAAGATGGAGAAGTCTCAGGTGAGGAGGCTGCCCACCTGTCCTCCCATTGCTGACTTCTACACCAGCCATCACCAGGTGGCTGGCCCTCAAGATTATCCACCTGCCCCCGATTTAAGGGACAGGTGGGAATGCAGGTGTTCTCCCGGATGCTCCTGCTCTCATGTTGGAGTCCCTTCGTGGAGTCCGTCTCAGATTCGACCACCTCAGCCATTGTGCAGCTGAGCTTCAAGGGGCTGGGGGTTTTCCGTGCTGTTGCTGGTAGTAATGACATAATTCTGGTTCCAGGAATGGCTCCAAGAGTCTGCTTCTCCCCAGACACACACCAGTGCCAGATTGTCCCATTCGATTCCTACTATTGTCTGATGAGTCTTCTCAAACAGGGAGCAGGCCTCCTCCATTCCCGGAAAGACCAAATCGAGGAGCTGAAAGCTTAGTTCCTCTTTTGGGTGCCCGGTGGCTTGAAATTAACCCCAGCTTTTCCAGGGATTGGGTTCTCCTCAATGAGTTTTATCTTATAAACAAACTCAAAAAAAAATTTTTTTTTAAATACTGGTGACTGTCATTAAACTAAATGAGATGGTGCATATGTAAGTGCTTAGAATAGTGCCCAGTTCATAGTTGGTGTTCAGTAAATATTTGCCTTCCATCTCCTATTTAGTCCATATGTAGCTTTGAAAATCAGATGACTTGCAAAGTCTTTAAGCTAGTTTTATATCCTGGACTTGGTTTGATCAGGGGAAACTACTAAAAAAATTGTCTGAGGCAAACTGGAAACTAAGGCACAAACTTTAAGGTGGCACCCATGCTCAGGGTAACACAAGCACAGGGGACTGCCCTGAGATTGGGTGGCTCCTTAAACCTTGCATCCTAGGGACCTCCCTTGCCTTGCTCCTGTGTAGACTGAATGTCTGTTTCCCCTCCCCCCAAATCATGTTGAAATAACCCCGATTGTGGTATTAGGAGGTGGAACCTTTGGGGGAGATCAGGTCATGAGGTTGGAGCCCTCATGAATGGAATTAGTGCCCTTATAACAGGGACCCAGAGCGCTCCCTCACCTCTCTGCCACCTGAGCACCCTGTGAGCCAGGAAGCAGGGCCTCCCCAGGCACGGAGTCCACCGTGACCTCGGACTTCCCAGCCTCCGGAACTGTGAGAAAAGTTTCTGTTATTTCCCGCCGTCTGTGGTATTTTTGTTACAACAGCCTGAACGGACCGAGATACCCACCTTTATCCCGTCCCATGACCTTTCCTTTCAGTTCCTGTGGCCCCGGTCCCAGCTCTTGATCTGATTCCCGCGCTGACCTTCTAACTCCCCTTTCCCACTCACTTTTTGTCCTTTAAGACCAAAGTCGAGTCTATGGTAGCTTTCTTCCGGTAACATTCCCCTAGGAAGACTTAACTGCGCCTCACCGGTGCTCTCACAACACCATTAAGGCACTTAGCACCCAGCATAGTGGTTATTTCTTGACACCCCTGCCCCTCTTCTTGAAGGCGAAAACTGTGATGTCCATCTTTGTGCCCCCAAAGAATGCACCGGCACCGTCATCCATGAAATGAGAGGTGACGCAGCAAGGTAGTTATGAAGGGAGCGCTGGAGTCCGACTGCCCGGATTCAGGTCATGACTCTGCTCTTCACCCACCCATGACTTTGGGTGAGTCACTTAGCCTTTGTCACCCTCAGATTCTCCATCTATAGAACAAGGTAACCACAGTGCCCACCTCACAGGACTGTTGGCAGGAGGGAGTAAGGCTGCCGCAGTGTTTGCCTCAATAAATGCTAGCTACCATTGATAATGAACATTTGCTGAGCTAAATTGGCTCTTCCCCATTTGCCGGTGTCCGATTACTCTTCCTAGATAGTCACCTTTGCCATATCACTCCCTGATCAAAAATCCTCCAGGATCTTGCTCAGTTTGGATGAAGTCCCAGCTCCTTAGCCTCAGTAGGTATTGATTTATCTCTATTTTTAAAACGTGCTTATTATTATTTAAATGTTTCTTTAAACATTATTTTTGTGAAGCTTGTTTCGTAATTACTAGTTGGCCACAGGAAAATGGATCTGTCTGAATTAACCTTTGAGAGCAGCTCTGAGAACCTACCTGTAACTCAGTGGTTCCCAGTCCTGGCTGCATATTAAAATCAGCTGGGGAGCTTTTCAAAGCATGTGGACGCCTGGGCCCAACCCCCACAAATTCCAATCTAATTGGTCTGGGTGTGGCTGGACTCTGGGATTTTTGGATTTTTTTTAAAGGTCCCCAGGTGAAACCAATGTGCAGCCAGTGTTGAGTGTCACCCCTTGTCACCTCCGATTTGTCACACCTGGTAGAACTTTCACGCAGACTCACCTGCAACCACGCAGATCTCAGGTGCTCGCTCCGTGGCCCGCTGTTCCTATTGTTCATTTGTCTGGTACAGGCCCAGGTCAAGCCAGCTCCTGCCCTGAAGGGTTTACAAAGAAGTACCTTCTGAGGCAAACAAGCCTTGTCTTCAAATCAGGCCACAAACACATCTTAACCTCACAACTTCCTGAATTCTTGATCTGGTTTATGATTTACTGATAACATCCTGGACGGAGAACCTGTTTCTGACTTGCAGTGACCTACTCACCCCGCGGCTGGGGCTGGAATCGCACCTTCTCCGGGCTCCCGCCTGGTCCCAGGCCAGCAGGAATCGGTGGCTTCTTTGCCCCTGATACTCTGCCTCCCGGTGGGCACCCGGATAGTCCCTAGCCTCCCGAGCTTTTCCAACCTTTGCTTCCCCCCTGCATTTCTAACCCAGTCCTGGCCACTTACTTTTCTGATAGAGAACCAGGTGGGAAGCTGAACATTAAAACAACAAGGAAGAAAAGAGTCTAGAAGAAGTTAATGCAGGGAAAGGAGAAGGGGAGACAGTTTGGGGGGTAGTCCAACACCATTTACTGCTTTTGTGTGTTTTAGGAACCTGAGGATAATGCATGGAGTATTCCAGTAGACAGTGCAAAACCCACAATCCTTCCCATCTTAATATCATGATTTTCACTCCTTTTTATGCCCTCCTCCAGGTTTGCTTTTCTCCCTTTTATCACACATGGTCCATAGGGCCCAAACAGGAAGTCAGCATTATTTTCACAGTGAGAGCAAGAAGGAGATTTCAGAATCAACCTGATCCATGTTGGACTATGCAGAAGGAAAGGAAGTTACAAGGGGCAAGGATTCCACATTTGCATGGCTTTTCATATAATGTTTGTATCACTAATCTGGAAGGATCTTGCTCTTTAATTAAAGCCATGCATTAGACTCCAGACAGGTCATCTTCTCCTTCCTTGCCTTGGGGCCATGCAGGACGAAGCTGGAAGTCCCATTTTAGAAGGGACTTGGTGCAATTAATGCCTCTGCACTTGTCAACCGAGGGCAACTTACTTCACAAAGCTATGACACCCTAAAGAGTTCTTTAACTCAAGACTTTAAGATTCATCAAGAATAAGAAAATCCACACTATGGAATGAGAACTATGTACCTTTTACTCTATAGTTAGCATAAACATAATTACATAAAAGGTAACTATAAATAATGTGGAGTAGTGTTTTGATATTAATTTCTTCTCTACATCTTGGTGAAAGCGTAGACAAATTTCTTTGCAGAGGATCCTACTTTGTCATGGTTTATTTCATCATCAGCATCCCATCCTAGTCTGCAATGAAAAAGTCATTTCCTGACATTATGACTGTTATTACTAATTTCAGAAAACTCACATTCATTGTTGGCAATTGCTCAACCTCGGACAGTAGTGTAACATTTTACCAGGTTATTTTTAAGAAATCATCAGGCGAATCCACAAGAGAGAGTCTGAAGGATAGTTACATCAATTGTCTGCCTCATCCACGAAAGAAAGAATGACTCCAAGTCTGAGAAGAAGAGCGTCTGAGTGAAGATCAGCTTGAATTTTAAGCAAAATGTATCCCAATAGCTAACGAAAGTGATCTGTTGGGTAGGGTCCCTTGGTATCATTCATTTGTACATGGGATGATGTCTATTAAAATTCTGTTTTAACCATTTCATCATACTAGTGGCTTACTATGAAATCTAGTCATACCTTAAACTACTCCTATTTCATCATACCACCAAGAGGTTTCTTTTTTTATTTTTATAAGGCTATGTTTGTCATTAAATATGTAATTAAGAAAAATTAATTAAAAGTTGCCAAAGGAAAGCAAATCAGAAAAAAAAATTTATTACAGAAAATTGGGAAAATACAAAAAAATATAATTAATTAAATTTAGCCATCATCCTCCCAATGAAATGTAACATTCTTGGGGTATCTCTAGTTCTTCTCTCACTGTATATTTATGTGTGTGTACAAATGAATATTTTAGGTTAAAGTGGGGTTATACAATCCACTGTTTTATGTAGTTATTGTTAGGATATATTTTCCCATGACAGTAAATATTCCTCTAAAACCTGAATTTTAATGATTGCATTTAATGACTGCATCTCATTGTTAAAAAAATTAAAAATCACAGTTTGTATAACTATTTCTCTATTGTTGAAAGTTTAAACTATTTTCAATCTTTGAGTATAAATAAAATGCAGTTGACTATACATAATCATAAACATTTATGACTTCCTGTAATCATTTCCTTAAGATAATAAATTCCTTAGAAGTAGAATGACTGGTTTAAAGGTATAAACATGTTTAAAACCCTTTAAACTCACAACTAAGCTGCTCTGCAGAAAAGCTGCACCACTATGTGTACACTTCCACCTATAGACGGACCTAAATTTCTGTTTTCACAGGGACTGTCCACCTATTATTTTAGCACTGAAAGTGTCACATTCCAGGAAAACTCTTCACAAGACACAGTTGGTCCTTATTTTCTGCAGAGATTGTGAAAGATTAAGGGAAAAGTACCAAACTCGTACAGCGGCCAAAACACAGGGACCGAGAGCGACACTGCTTCTAGTGTCAGACGGATACGACATAGGTTATCCACCCTCCATGGTCACTGACTGCTGATGGTGGCCCCCATGATTTTCAGTTCCTAGTAACAGGTCATCCACTGTTGCATCACTAGATGTGATACAACTTAAATGTGCAACTCAAGCGCCTTGTAATCATGGGCTTTAACAGTCTGTCTTTGACTCTGCCTGGAGATTAACTTTTGGGCTTTGTTTGCATTGAGAACTTGTTTGTATTGGGTACCGGTTTAATTTTTAACATTGTGAATATTGTGCTCATGTGTCTAAGAGTTCAGATTACAATACCAACACCAGCATGACCCAGATGTCACTGAAAAAGAAGGTTAAATGGCTGTGATTTTAATGACAGACAGAAAGGTACCGGGTAGGGAGGCAAGTAACCAGAACACAGCATAGCACGCAGAGACAGAAGATAATTTTGGGTCAGGCATGGTGGGGAAGGGAACGTTAAAGCACACATGGAGGCTGAATCTCCAAAGTCCGGGATGAGAAGGGCAAGTCCTTCTAAATCAATCGAAAGATTATTTGTTTCTCCAAAAGACACCAATGAATGCTTCATGAAAAGGGATGACCACTGAGTTAGTGTGAGCCTACTCCGTAGCGGAACTAGGATTCTTTTATCGTTCCCTTGATTGGATTTCCCGGTTCAGAGGTTAAAACTAAGGTGTACTATGGGAGAACAAAAGAGGAAATTTTGAGAACAAATGGATTGTCCTCGTACAAGGTAGAGTTGATTCTGGTAGAGATTAACCGACCACTGCGCTTTCTCCTGTGTATCACATTATGGGGTAATCACAGCAAAGATAGTAATAATTAAGGGGATCAGAGAGGCCACCCCAGAATATGCTGCTTTGGCATATTATTTTGAGTGAGGGCACTTGGGAAACAGCAGGCTTCCCTGCCCCCACCCATCTGCCTAAAAGCAGAGCATACATTTCCCCCTGAGACAGGTGCACTATCCCCTGCAAGCCGGCCCCACGCACTAGAATGAGAAGGGCGATCTTATCATCCAATGTGGGAGTCAACACTGCAATGAGCTCTCATCAACAGATCTCACTAAAACACACACGTCTTCCAGTAGCTCTCCCATGTGTTTCCTGATCACTTCCCTGGGATTTTTATGGTTTATCATCCCTCAAAACCCAAACCTCCTTTCGTTTGTGAAAATGGTTTAGAACCCCACCCCCAGGTCCAATCACTTCTTTGAGTTTTTACTTCTTTTCTCTGAATTCCTGTGCATATAAATATTATATAAAAATTGTATCTTTTCTCCTGTTAATTGGTCTTTTGTGAGTTTAATTCACAGGCCCCAGCTACTGAACCTAAGAGGATAAAGGAAAAGTTTTTATCCCCCCCCCCCAAAATATGTTCTATTTATGTAGGTATTTTGATATGGAAAAACGGTGTTTCAAATCACCTTCATGATTTCTATGAAGATTTTATTTTTTATTTTTTATGAAGGTTTTAATGAAACTACAAAAATGTAAAAGACTGTTAATGCATTATCTAACTACAAACTGTAAATATCCAATAAAGAGTTAAATAAATTACTGGACCAGAGAACCAAAAGAGATACTATAAAAATATGGTTATATATTTCTTGCACATTATTTCTCAGTTCATTCTATTATTAATTACAACTAGTTGTCCTTGTTAACTAGACTCATTGTGAGGTTTTCTTGTTGTTTTTGTTTGCTTGTTTGTTTTTCGTTTTTTTCCGGTGAAGAAGGGAACGATTCAGTGCAAACAGTGGAACAGCACGGCCGTGAAACCAGCAGGGCTGCGAGGCCTGCCCAGGAGCCTGGCGCCCGGGGGCCAGGCACCCCTTCAGCTAAGCAGCTCTGCTCTGCTCCCCATGGTCCACTCCGGGGGGGCCTGCTCAGCTCACGCCTTTGTAGCCGGGGAAACGCAGTCTTGGGTGGAAGAGTTTTGTTTAGATATCATTTATGTAACAGAAAAGTAAACAACATGGAATAATACATACTTGTAATTTAAAAGTAATACCTATTTTCATATTTTATGTTAAAGCAATGACATATATGTATAATTATTTATTATACATATTATTATTAATTTTTTGTCTGGTATGGTTGTATTCTGGGTTGGCTCTCTAAAACGTTGGTTATGTTAGCCATCTTACCTCACTAAAAACTAGGCATTAACTTTTTGTGGAAAGTTTGTCAATTTGGCCCTGGCTAGGCAGCTCAGTTTGTTAGAGCATCACCCTGATACGCCAAGGTTGCGGGTTCTATCTCTGGTCAGGGCGCATATTAGAAGCAATCAATGAATGCATAACTATTGGAACAACAAATGATGTTTCCCCCTCTCTCTCTCTCTCTCTCTCTCTAAAAATCAATCAATAAAATTTTTTAAAATTTTTTTAAAGTTTGTCAATTCGTTAGATGCAAAATGCTGTCTTTGTTAAATGTGCATTTCTTTGATACTAAGGAGACTAAACATTTTTCACATGTTCCTTTTACTCGTTTCCTTCCACGGAAACTGCCTATTGTCTTTGTCAAAATATCTATTGGCTTATTTCTGTCTTTTGCTTTTTGGTTTATGTCTTTAGGACTATAACTCTACCTCTATCATATATTGCCAAAACAAACAAACAAACAAAAAAAACCCCTTCCCAATTTATTGCCTGTTTTTTCTATATTTGGTAAGTTTCTTGGGCATGCTTTAGGAACCTTCATTTTCTGAGCTACCCGTTCTTATGTTTTCCTTAAAGAAACAGCTTGGGGCAGGGGTAAGAGTAAGGCTCTGGTGTAACACAGACCCAAGTTTGAGTCCTAGCTCCACCCACACAGATCTTGAGAAAGCTTCTCTGTGCCTTTACTATTACTGATGAGCTCTTTGCTTGAGATCAGCTATTCGCTTTTGTTTCTCTCCCGTTTTTCAAGTCTTTACCTGTAAGCCTTTAATTTGTCTGGAATTTAGGCTGGCAAAAGACGGCTACATTGCTCTGTGTGTCTAAGGGGGTTTTGCTTTCCTCCCACAGTCGATACAAAGGAGGGAGGCTGGAGCAGCTGTCCCCACTCCGGTTCGGGTGCTGCTCAGCTGCCTCTGAGTCACGCTGTGGCACTGGGAGGGTGTTATAGCTTCTGGCTTTCTAGTGGGTAGGACAGCTTCCAGGATGGGTCCCAGCTGAAAACAAGTCTCCCTTGGTGGCACAGAAAAATGAACTCTAAGATAACTTCCTATTACCGAGCCCCTGGGCTGCAGCTGTCTTGGGCTTCTCTTTAACTGCTTCATGCCCAGTGTCTAGAAGATGAAGACCACGCGTGGCATCGTTTGTATCCTGGGTTATTTGCCCTTCCCCTCTCTTCCCTTCAGTATCAGGATTTGGGTGCCTCACCCTCATGCTTCCTGCCTAGGTGACACTTTCTAGATCTGAATCTGGGTGACTCAGAAAGGTCCCCCCCCAACCCCACATACACACCCGGCCAGGCTCAGGCCCCACCCACCTGCAGCTGCAATATGTGACAACATCCTGGGAAAACAGGATCTTAATTACCTGCCTGGTATCGAATGAGGAATTCCATGGACATTTTTTCCACTGTAACAACAGTCGGCTCTCTATATTCACGGGTTCTGCATCCGTGGAGCGCAACCAAACTTGGGTTGAAAGTTGACTGGATCTGCGGATTTGGAAACCTATGGATCTGAGGGCCAACTAAGGGACTTGAACATCCTCTGATTTTGGTATCTGTGGGAGATCCTGGAACCAATGTCCCTTGGATACTGGGGGATAACTGTAATTACCTTCAAATAAATTCCAACCTTCTGAAATGTAGTTTATCATGGTCACTTTTTAATTCCTTATCAGGCAAGTACCTTCCATTGAATATACATATACAATCAAATATTAGTTAGATTTAATTATATTCGGAAAACGTATCAGTAATAAATTTGAGATTCCTTCCCAGGTATAGTTCTGGGGCATTTCTTTTTTTCTTTTTCTTTTTTTCCCAACTGTAATTTTATCCAATCGGATAGCCCTCCTAGTGAAAAATGTCAGTTGCTTCTCCTTAGGCTTGGAGCCCAAGTCAAAATAGTTTACCCCCCACCCTTTCTTCTGTGGTTTCAAAAAATCCCTTTAAATTCTCAATCATCTTTGTTGATGAGCTGTGGAAACCTCTGGGTTTAAGGGAGTAGACTGTTGCAACCGTAGATCTGACTAACCTAATCCCGTAGGCATGGGTCCCCCAAGTAGGCAATGTGTTTGTACCGCAGTCTATGAATATTTTATGGATGTTCTTTTGTGCTCACTAATGGGGCCTGAACTGGACAATCTGCCTTGAATAACACCAAAGGAGGCCCCTCTCCTGACCTCCGTCCCTAAATGATTTATGGAGATGAACTAGGCCTTTCAGAGATTCATTATTGATGTTCTTCAGAGATACTTTTCAACGAAAGGGGAAGCGACTTTTGTTCGTACAGACGGTGAACACTTCGGGGAGTTTAGTGTGAAATCTGTGTTTGGGAGGCTCTTAGTTTTGGATCTTCAGAGATTAGGAAGGATTTACATTTCCTCAACAACAAGGGCAAAGTGATGTTCTGAAGCTCTTCTGTCCAATGGCGTGGGCTTATTTTATTCCTGGAATTTCTTGTCACTCTAAGTTATCAGTGAAAATAATTAACTTAAAGCCATCTCTCCTCTCCCGGCTCTTCCACTTCTGTGCCTTTTACATTGGAACGACTCCGTCACCTAGATCGCGTCAGCCGGTGGGGGTCGCTGTGAGCAAAACCAAAGGTGAGAAGACGTCGTCCGGCTACTGAGCCCTCCATCTAATTGGAGAGATGAGACCTACCTACATTATTTAAGTTGGCTTCTAACCTGATACCAATATGGTAGAGTGCTAGAAACGTTTCCAGAGGGGAAGCAGTAATGTGTGCAGGATTAGCGAGGGATGGCTTTATGGAGAAAAATGGGGTTCGAACGGTTAGACTTTCATGGGCAGAGCGAGGGCATCCTAAGGAAGGTAGCAACCTGAGTGAGAGTAACCAAAGGAAAAGTGTGGGATAGGAGAGACCCAGCAACAGGGGAGAGGGCAGCAAAGGGGTGAAGGGGAGGCGGGGAGTGGCACCTCCCATAATAAAGCAAACCCCAGGGCTGTTAGGTTAGTATGAACTGAGGACTCTCCTGGAACGGACCCCAGGAACCTCACAGCTGGACTTCCGAGTTGACTCTTGCTGTGGTCTTTCCCCATCCACACCGCCCTCACCACATGGGCCTCAGAGGTAGACTCTTCCCTTTTAGAGCTCTGTCCAAAAGTCCCTTCCTCTGCTTCCCCTTAGCACAGGTCGAAGAAACAGAAACGTAACACAATTTCACTAGGCACAAAGAGAACACAAAGGAGACCGATACGCAAATAATCGAGTGTTCCAGGTACACCTTTGCTGTCTGGGGCTCATAAATCCTGCGTCGTTCCAAATCAGATCCCAGGGAAAGAGGGGCTTGTCAGGATCCCCCACCAACTAGCATGCCTCAAGGGACATCTTTAACCTCCAACACCTAAGAAGGTTCTTCGAAACATCTAAATTTCTTTTTTAAAAAAACCCCCAAAACTAAGCCAATTCCATTCAGCCTCCTAAACCTACAAGGTCATGGCTTTGCCCCTTTAGGGGAAACCTTATTCGGAGTGAGTCCTAAATACAGGATGGATATATGCTTTCTGCCCAGAGGTATCTTTTGGGGTGAGGTCATGCAGAGGTGTTGAAAACAAGGACTTTGAAAGGCTTAGAATAGTATGATGGCAAGGATGGCAGAACAAACAGGTACAAGAGATGTGGCTTTTGACTTCAAGGAGCTTTTTGAAACTTATGCTCCTTCAGCAACTCTGTGATGGACACTAGCGTTTCCTTCATCTTCTCTCTTTCAATTCCACTTTCTCTGCCTCTTAGCTATCCACTCCATCTACCAGCCCCTCTCTCCCTCCATGCTCCAGAATGGGGTGGGGTGTCCTTAGCTTTGCCTTCTGTGTGATCTCCCAAACCAGGCGTACTGAACCTCCTTTCCTCCAGGTCATTGTTTTTTCAGGGGATTCCCACACAGTTCTGACAAACAAACAAAAGGCAGCAAAACAACTTGAAGAAGTTGCAAGATTTCCAGAAATCTAACCTAACTTCTTCGTGCTTAAAGACCACCTCCACATCTTTTTTTGTTTTTGTATCCCAAGCACTTAACACCGTAGTGCCAAGTTGATAGTAGGGCAGTTTGCTGTCTAAGAGAGTAAATGAATTAAAACAAGGAGAACAGAGGGATGTCACAAAAAGCAAGGGAATCAAAAGCTTCAAGAAGGGGATGGTTAATTACACCAACTATCACAGAGAAATCCAGTAAAATGAGGCTGAAAGACTCCCTACTGGATTTGCGATTAGAAGGTCAGTGGACAGCACACTTGGTCATGATAGTTTTATTGGAGGGGTGAGGGCGGGTAAATGTGTGACTGAATTAATAGTTAGTTGAGTAATGACAGGCAAGGAAAAAAGACAGTGAGTGTAGATTATTATTTGGGGGAGCGTGGCTGTGGAGGAGGTAACTAGAAGTGGACTACGAGTTCAGGGAATGTTATGCTTGTTTTTTTCCTTTAAGTTTTACTTCTGTTCTTGTTTTACCATGGGAGATTCTCGGCTGAGGGGAAGGGGCTGATGGAGAAGGAAAGGCTGAAGAGTTGGTGCTGAAAACAGTCATAGATAAAACTGTGGGCACAGGAAGTTTGGGGAATTTTCACCTGAGAGCCCCTACCTTTGCGGTGATGTAGGAGCAGCGGGATTTGGGAGCGACCATGTTGGGCTGGGGCTTGAAGGGAGAGTGGTGAAGATGTTAAAAGCCCTGGGAGGGGGAGTTGAGCAGGAAAAAGGGTTTCAAGTGGCACACTGAGATCAAAGACCACAGATTTGTGAGGGCCCCAATGTCCCCAGATGTGTGACTTCCTCCAGCTGGGTTCCTGGCCAATATGGGAGCATGATGTAAATTGAGGGATTCGAGGGACATGGGTGGTGTTGACAACACAGTCAAGAGGGAGGTTTATATAGAACTGAAAGGACGTAAGCCCATGAAGGAGCCTGAGTGTGAGGAAAGGGGTTAAGTTAAGGAACTGTACGCTTAAGAATAGTGTGTTGGTACTTGGCATAGGAGAATAAGTCAGGTTGGATGAGGGTGAGGTTACGGATGAGAGTCACTGGATTTCATAAGCAGAACAGTCTTAAATCATGGCAGGATGCAGGTGAGGCCGGTTGGCGGTGGACGAAGAGTATCAGGAAAGCATGCAGAGTACCAGGTACTATGTAAAGAAGCAGGTTCAAGTAGTAGTAATGGTTTGACAGTCCAGGCAAGGAACACAGGGGGACCGAGGATTTGTATTCAGGAACCTCTTACTCAGGCCAGTGTGCAAGATAACTTGCCTTATCTGATTCTCAGATCTGTCAAGGCCATAACAAGAGCACCAACCTCATGGGATTGTTGTGAAAACTAAATGAGATCATCTGGTATATGGGACTCTGGGCACAAAGCCTGGCACATAAGAAGCACTCAATAAATAACAGCTGTAGCTCTTTCCAGGTGGCTCAGTTTGTTGGAGCGTTATTCCATATACCAAAACTAATCAGGTTTGATTCCTGGTCAGGACACATGCCTGAGTTGTGGGTTCGATCCCAAGTCAGGATGTGTATGGGAGGCAACCAGTCAATGTTCCTCTCTCACATTGATATTTTTTCTCTCTGTCTCAAAAAAAAACACCAAAAAACAAAAAACAAAAAAAACCCCAGCTACAGACAACTGCCATTACTGAGACCTAGGCTTCCACTAGGCATTTGCAGTGAAGGAAGGATAACACTAACATAGAAATGTGTAAGAGAACACGTAGGCAGGGCCGCCTTTGTGGAAACAGCATAGATTTTGGGAATGAAAAACATTCACGTTTGCCATCCAACCCTGTGGCACACTAGTGATGTGACTTGAGGCGGGTCATTTAATCTAAGGTTAATCATGATGCTGTGCTGTTACTATCTTCATTCCCCGAAATACATGAAGTGCCTGCCTACTAAGTAGCAGGCATTGTACCAGGTGTTGGAGATAGAGAGACTTGAAAAAGACACTCCCCTTGTGCTCACAGTAGAGCTGGGGAGACAAGAAGAGACAATTCTAACTGGAAAAACTAAGAGCTCTGCCAAAGCTAACCCTGAGGCAAGCAGGTCAATAGTGGTTTGTGCTGGAGAGGTCTTTGGTCTTGATGAAGTGATTGGCTCATTCCTTCCTTTACAGAAAGCGAAAACATAAAAGCTAGTACACAGTTCCCACTTTTTCAAAATAATGGGGTTTTAGAAACTATTTGGGAAAGTCGAACGGTGAAAAGTAGGTCTTTTTGAATTCCTATGGGCTACATGTGGACACTTCCAACCATGAAAGATTGTGGAGTGAGAGATCAGATCACAGGAGCAGCACAGTGACACTGCAGGAAGTTGCTCAGGTCCTCAATTTCCCCACCTGTAATATCAGGATAATAACAATAACCACTTCACAGAGTTAGTCTGAGGACTGAGTGAGTCAATTCGTATAAAATGCTTAGGACAGTGTCCAGCCCACAGTGAGCATTCAATATACATGGACATTAGCTGTCACGATTATGTCAATGATGATTTTATGAAAACCGGGCAAAATGTTTTCCTCAGCCTGTGCAGGAAGCATCAGAAAATGATGAAGGGTGGATCAAAGCAACAAAAACTAAACTAGAAATCAGTTTTAGAACAAGCAGATTTGCAAAATGTCAGGAGAAAAAGAAAGAAATGAAAAACTTCTTGTCAATACAGCTAAAATTCAATGTTATACAGACCTACAGTATCCTGAATATCTTGAATGTTGTATCTACACTACAAATATTGCATCGACACCTTAAGTGTTTGCTTTACAAAACAAAGATCCAAGGGAGTGACTTATTTATCAGTTCTTTTTCTCTTCTTTCTCTAATATAGTTGAAAAAAGAGAAACCAAGACTCCCCCATTCTTCTGGTGGTGCCTGAGTCACACCCCCAGACAGGGGCTGGGCAGCTTTCCAGTTACCTGGTGTGAAGGCCCCTGAGCTCCTGGCTGCAGGTTGTAACTGTCATCTCAGTCCTTTCTCAGGATTCTCTCAGAATCTTGTCTCCTCACCTTTACTGCAGAAGTCAAAAGAGAAAGACTAACGTGAATAGAAGTCCAAAAGGAGAATAGCCCACAGGGGTTTTTCTCTACAGTCCCTTAACAGTTTCTTCCAATCAGATGTTTCCAGGGCTATTTAACTGTCTTTGGAACTTCAGAGAAAGTCCTCACCTCTTCCCTATTATATGCTCCCTCCTTTAAGTCCTTAGGGGCTTTCTCCTCTCT
>PVJD01015385.1:0-25169 GCA_004026545.1 Mormoops blainvillei | reverse complement strand
GTCTGTGTCTATGAGGATTTATTTTCCTCCCCCCTGTAATTCCTTGGTAGCCTGTCTCCTGTTGATGGGAGCTGATGGCTGCCTCGCTCCCCGAGCCTCACAGAGCGGTTTCCCTGACTTTCCACCTCTTCTTTTCCGCCTTTCTCCCACTTTCTGACTCCTCCTTTCCTCGGGGAGCCTGTGTCTCCAGGTTGCTGCATTGAATCCCCAGCCTCCTCCGCAGGCAGACGAGCTTTCTTGAGACAGTAGCTTCAGGCTCAGCCTCCCCGTCTGGCCGTAGGATTACCGGAGCTTCCACTTAGCAAAGCCGCAGAGACGGGAAGCACACCGGGCCACCGGCCCGCACGTCGGCCCTGCCCCTCTCCCTCTGAGCAGCACCGTCCTTCAGCTGGGGGTGGCTGCGTGTGCGCCCTGAAGTCTGAGCGCCCGGGGGCGAGTCCCGAAACGTGTCCCTCGTTTTCACACGGAGGAAATATTCGCCAAGCAGCGACTGAGTGGACAGGGGAGGGAGAACGGAGCCTTTCCCAAACCAGCTGGGTCTCAGAGACCCTAACGCTGCTTTTCAAGGAACAGCTTATGAGACGACTGTGTCAGGGATCCTGCTTTGGGAGGTTCCGGAGGGGCTGTTCGCCCCGGCAGAGTGGCTGAAAGTCTCTGGGCTTCTTTTGCCTCATCTCTGTACTGAGAGAGGCGGCCTCAATGTTTCCGACTCTCCTTAGGGAAAGGTCTCAGATGCCACCTGGCGGGGGGGGGTGTTTCACGCCACAACCCCCACCCCGCCACGTCAGGCGGCCGCAGGGACGGAACTTGCAGCGTCAGCTGCAGCCGGGCTGCCCTTGGTGTGTGTGACCGTTTCGCCAACCCACCTCGGCTCCTTAGGGGACAGGTGACCGTCCTGCCGGGTGGGTGACCGTCCTGCCGGGTGGGTGACCGTCCTGCCAGGCGGGTGTCCGGCGAGTGTCCTGAGAAGCCCTGGTAGCGGCACAGCCTCTAGCTGGGTCTGACCTTGTATAGGCTCCCGCTTTTCGCTGAATCTCGCGGACACGCTGCCTTCCCCGCGGGAAGATGCCCTGGGAAGCAGAGGAACTGGTCCTCTGGGAAGAGAAGAAAGTCCCAGAATGTGCTGGAGGGCTGGGGCCCCGGGCCAAATATATACAGCCCCCCCCTCCTGTCTGTATCTCCCCGGGTCTGTTTCTAGTGTTTTTGTCTTTTTCCTCAGGCTGCCGGCAGGCGGCTCAGGAGGTGGGACCCTCACAAGTGCAGGCCCGAGGGGACCGCACCCACCCCAGCGAGGCCTTTGTCTTCAGGTTTCTTCCACTGTTCAACACTTTCTGCAGCTTCCGCTACCCAGAGGGACCCCAGAGGATGCCTCTAAGTCACTCATTGTTTTGAGGGGCTTGGACCACTATTTCAGCTTGTAACAAACCCACATAGCACCCCCGCCAGCTGTCCTCACGCTGAAACTCGCACTGGGACGCGGCGTGTGAGCCCATGCTAACACTCTAACGCAGAAAGCCTCTGGGTGGTCCCTCAGGGGGGCCTGTACCTCCCACGGGCTCGCGGAGGTCAGGATGAGGCCTGGGGAAACTGAGTCCTGTCCCTCTCTTTCAGCATTCCTTGTACAGAGAGTTTTAAGAAAATCTGGGATGGGGGAGGCGGAACTTTGAGTGCTGTCGCTACAGGCAGGCGTCAGATGTTCCTCTGCTTGATGCCGGGTCCACTCGGCAGATGACCGGAAGTGGGAAGGACCACAGCAACCCCGAGCCGGGCTGTGGGGCTGCCCCCCGATTTACTCTCCCTAGTGTCTTTAAAGGGCTGTTGACTGGGAAAGACTGGCCTTCCGAGACCCGTTCCAACACACGGCTCTCTCATCAGGACACCCCGGAGGTTGATGGGAACGTGGAGGAGAGGCGGGGACCCCAAGGAGGCTGGCTCCGTCGGCTGTGGCCCGGCCGGGGGCAGCGGCGCTTCCCATCGGAGCTCAGGCGCCCACTGCCCGGGTTGGGGCGGGGCGCTCTTTGTAACCCTTCAGTTCCCGGACCTGCTGAAAGTTCCCGTGACAGCCTGGCCGTAGGCCCAGGGATCACGGGGCCGCAGGGAGCTGAGCGACTCTTGTCTCTGGGCCGGCTGTCCGTCTGAGTCTTGTCCACAAGAACCCTGTGGGGGGCAGAGGTGGACTGGGCACCCGCCCCCCATCCGCACCACTGATGTTCTGTGATTATTAGTGTCAGTATCTGGGGCAGGAGCGCTGACCTGTTGGGCCGCAGACGGCCTCGGCGTCATGGCACTTCTGCCTCCCTGGAGCCCCTGCTTCAGTGTGTCTCCACGCCCCAAACTGCAGAGCCGGAAGGTCAGACCAAGGCCCACCTGAGACTCCTGGGCCGCGTGTCCTGCCGCGTCATTCGGCCGCTCGCCGTCACCCCCGTTTTCCCCGCTGACAGCTGCCACGTTGGGCGTTCTCAGAGATAGAATCTTTGGCTGTTGCCCTAGTAACAGAATTATTAAGCCAAGTTGCAGCGTAGGGAGAATCTCTGCCTGGTGAGGTAATGTCTGTCACATCCAGCCTCCTTTTTCTCCGCCCTGGCCCCCCGCAGGCCCTCCTGGCCTTACACCTGGACCGCCACTCCCGGCCCCTCCGTGACCTCGTGCCTCTGCCTGCCCTCCTGGTTTCCTAGTCTTGGAGACTCGGCACTGGCCAACAGCCCACCAGCCTGACCGCCTCCCGGCAATTCCTGCCACCCGCAGTACTGGGAGCTCCGACTGCGAGCCCGTGGCCGTGGCCGGCTGTGAGCCCGTGGCCATGGCCGTCTGTGGTTAGGGATGGGACGGGGCCAGCAGGGGCTAGAGAGGGACCCCAGAGGGCTGCTTGGGCGCTGGCCGGCTGGGAGGTGGCACAGTGTAATGTTCAGCATTTGGGTTAGTGTTGTTGGCTGTCAGGTGTGCGTCTGGGGATGCGGCAGGGGCCGAAGAGGTGGAGGTGGCAGGTGTGGAGGGACGGTGTAGGCTGGGCCATGTTTCCTCCACAGACGCCCTTTGCCATGGGGGAAGATGCTCTGGGAGTCCAGGGGACACAAATTTACCTGCAGTAAATGGAACTCAGACACTCGGGCTCAATCTGAGAGGCCAACGTGGTGGATTGGGATGTGAGCCTTGGGGAGAGGTGATCGGGACCTGTGGGTGCGGCATTCACCTGCGGGATTAGTCTCTTAGAACAGGGGCCCCAGGGAGTGGCTACGGGGGTGGGCGGCACATGAAGTCTGAGACCGGGAGGTGGGCCCTCCCTCAACCCCACGGATGCCTGACCTCAGACCTCCAGCTTCCGGACCTGGGAGGAATCAATGTGTTGTTTATAAAGCAGCTGGTGTTTTGTTGTAACAGCCCAAACAGAAGGAGGTACCAGGGTTCAATGGGTTGGCTTTGAGCAGTTTTCTGTTCTTCTAATAACAACACCTCCACGTGGCAACTTGGAAGTGACCTCCCCGCCATCCTTCCGGGAGCCTACACTTTCAATAACCTGCATATAGATTTTGATTCTATTTAATTAAGCCCAGACCTATAAAGACATACATTTAATACTCAGAGTAAACTCTGGATATGTTTCCCTGCGAAGATCAACACTGGAGAATCTTTCTGAGCCAGTTCTGCGAAATTATGTTTAGTTGACAGAGAGAGAGAGAGAGAGAGAGACAGAAACACATTAAAATGTATCATCCTCCTTTGCGTGTTTAGGAAACTCATTTAATTAAATATTCAGGGCCACGGAGTCTACCCGGACCCAGATACCTGTTCGTGGGTGGGATGTACAGCCCCCAGGAGAGCTTCAGTTTCCTCCACAGCTTTCGACGGCTTACTCTTGTCTCGTGTACGGACCACATTTGATCCTCTTAGCATGTGACATTCCAGCTGTGCAGGGCTGACCCCAGCTCCCTTCCCCAGCCCACCCCCGACCACCTCGTGCCATGGGTGCTGGCCGGTCCGGTGACACCCAGCATCCTCCACCCTTGGGCCCTCTTTCTCCAGCTCTCCCAGCTCTGCAGTCCCCGGGTGCCCGTCAAGACCCCGTTCGCTTTCCCGTCCAGTTCAGCTGCCAGTTTTCTTTGGATTCCTTCAGCCAGAGAGTTATCCAGGCTTTTCCGGACTGTGGACTTTCATGACAAGTTTCACCATTGTGTAGCCTACGTATTTATTTCTCTGTGAATACCGGGAGCCCCTCGGGGCCCGGGGCCTTGCCTACTTCATTTATGTATTTATATGATGCTGAGCTCAGAGCGGGCCTTTTGACCCACTCTCGTTGAAGGGTGTTCGGTGAACGCTGTTACATTACCAGTTAATAGTACATGTCACAACGCTACTGGGGTTTTTTTAAAGGGAATGAATTATCTGACCCCCGTCGTTTCTGTCAGGCTGCAGATAAAAGCCGCCCAGGGTCCCGTCGGAGGAGGACTGTCTTCGCCGCCGGGGCAGCGGGAGCAGGCAGCTCATCCAGGGTTTCCCGCTGCCTTCGGTTAACAGGCCGAAAGGTCAAAGCGGCGGCCACAAAAAGCATCGCTTCCTTCGCGATGCCACTTGCGTCCTGGAAGGGCTCTGAACACGCAGGCGCGGGAGACCTCAGAGGGCTGGCCCTCCCAGCGTGAACTTGGGAGTCCGGCGGACCGGGCTGTCAACCGTGCGACTGCTAACTTGCTCAACGGAAGAGTAACTTGCTCAAAGCTTCTCTTCCGTTTTCTCGGGGAAGTGGAGACAATCCTGTTTGGTACCTAAGGCAGTTTTGAGTGTGAATGAAATGTTGAAGCTGCGTGATGGACAAGGCGCCTGACCTATAGGAACGTGTTTAACAAAACGTTATAGCTATTATTTCTGTTTGACTTGGAGTGGTTATGAATTATTTAAAAAATGCACGAGGGCTGTACAATATAATGTAGTAATGTAAGTTCCCCCAAAGAAATAGCCATTGCGGTAATAATTCCTCACCACGGTCGGTGACCTAGAATGTGGCTTATCGTTAGCTTTGTGAGGGAGGCCAGAGGTGAGAGCCGGTTCCAGAAGAATTCCAAACACCCTCTCTGGTGTTGGGTAACCAGGCGGAAGCTGCCCAGACACCTGAGGGTCTGAGACCAGTCCACGAGGCCCCCGGACTGAATGGTCCAAGGGTGTGTTTGACGAGGGCCGGGCCCAGCCCCTGGGACACAGCCTTCGACAGAGCCACGCAGAGCGCTCACGGCAGCGTGGGACTACCAGCCCTGCTCCGCTCGGGAAACCCTTGACAGTGAACTTCCCCGGGGTCCTTCCATGAAAGGCTGCCTCTCTCCCCTCTGCGGACCTCACCCGTGACACCCGAAGCGCACCATTCCTTTCGATCACGAGAGTGAGTGTGCGTAGACGGTGATGAAGAAATGAAACCGTCAAGACGGGGACCCCGCATCCTTGGCGTTTTCCTAACCATTCCTGTCTGTGGTTGTGTGTTGCCGTGGAGAGGAGTCACTTTATTCAATGTCCTCTGTTTTCACGCTAATGCTGATTCTCGTGTTGTCCTGAAAGTGACCCTCCCTCCGGTATCTCTGAGGAACTACGGGCACCACATGCTCTGGATGTGCGGCAATAAGAGAGAGTGTTAGGGGGTTTTGAACAGAAATCCCTCCCCCCTCCTCATTTCAAAATCATAAAATAACTTCTCTGAGTACAAAACCTTTTTCTATTACTATGCTTTTTGCCAAAAAATGGAAAATACAGAAAAGTATAAGGAAGAAGCTAAAAATGCCTAATCCCATAACCACAGTTCACATCTGGGTGCGCTCCCCGGTCATTTTCCTAGGCCGACACTGACGGCCACGCAGCCCCCGGGAGGCCTGGCCTCCAACCGGTGGCTCGGCATTGAGGCCGGCGTCCCTGTCCCTGTGGTCTGGAGGTGGCCCCGCTCATCGCCATGACCGAGCAGTTGTGCCACAACAGCCTGACCATTTCCCTAGCAATTTATTCTCCGAGTGTGGCTTGCTTTTTATTTGGCTTTGTGACATATAAAAGTTTTACATTTTAATCTAGAATGATCTACTCAGTGTTTTCCTTTGTGGCTTTTTTCTAACTTTTATACCTGAAAAATCCTCTTTCCTCCGGAGACTGGGCGACTCTTCAGCTACCGTTTCTTCTTTTGTTAATGGTTTCATTTTCACATTTAACTCTGTGCTCCCTCTGAGATTTATTTAGTTTTGTGGGGAAAGATTTGGGGGGTGTTGTCTAGCTTGGCCACGGGCTAATTATTTAACCCTTTTTAACATCCCTGCCCTCCTACGGAGAGCATAAGGTCACTGGGTTAGGTCAAAGGACGCCCTGAGGTCATGGATACTCTAGTGTTGGCTGAGGAAAGGTTTTCTTGAATAGAAATTATTGGGGTGACAGGGGTTCACAAAACCATACAGGTTTCAAGTGCGCAGCTCAATAAAACATCATCTGCACCCGGCACCGTGTGCCTCCCACCCCAGACAAAGCCTCTCCGACCCCATTTCCCCACCTCGTCCACCTCCACCCAGTGCCCACCCCACCCTCTGTGGCCACCACGGCGCCGCTCTCTGTGTCTGCGGGTTATGCACATAATACGCATCGGTTCTTGGGCCGATCCCTTCACCTTCATTCATCCATCCCCCCTCCCCCACCCCCGACAGCTGTCAGGCTGTTCCACGTGGAAATATTGGTTTTTATATTTGTTCCAGTTGTGCCAAGTGAGGAAGCGGTGTGCGAACGAGTCCCTGCTTGGGTTCGTGTCCCAGCCCACTTACCACCCCCTACACCCAGCAACCCAAGGCTCTGGGACCCACAGAAAGGGCCTAGGATCCCGCAGGTGAGTTCGGATGCTGGCTCTTTGCTGTGGGTACGGCGCACGGACCCGTGTCGGGGTGAGAGCCTGGGGCGGGTTGGGGGTGGTGACGTAAGGGACAGTGTCTGGTGAGGGGAACCCTTAGTTATTCTTCCTCAAAGTCCTGGAGGACTATAGTGAGGGAGGAGTTCAGCACCTGTGTAGATGACAGGGCACACGTATCTGAGCACAGTGAGAGGAGGTTTGTCCGGCGCGCCGTGCTGTTTGGGGGCTGGGTCAGGGGCCGATGGGAGCCCAGTCCCGAGGGCGCTCTGGACGGCCGCTGCTCCGGCACAGCCGCGCTCACCACGCTTCATATAGACAAGAGAGGTGCCTGTACTCTCTGAGGGGGACGCAGGAGACGTTTTCTGGGGGGACGGCGCCGACTCGTAGCCACCGAGCAGAGATTATAGAGAGGGCTCTCAAAACTTAAGCACGTCACCTCCAAATCCCGAGTCCACTGGCTTGTTTGCTTCTTTCCCCCCTTTTTAAATCTACCAGCGTGTTTAACCAGGAAGAGCTCCAGAGGGTGTGGAGTTTGATGGGACCCCTACAATGGGAGGAGAGAGAGACACACCGGAGAAGAAAAGGTGATGAAAGTCTGTTCTCTGAAGTTAGGAATCCTAGCTCCTTAATTTTTGAGTGTTTTAGGGGGTTTTATACAGAGAACAGCGCACGGTTGGTGGCACTGGATGAAGCGCAGACCAGAGAAACAGGCAGTGGGGGACCGGGAGCTGACACGATGCCCCGGAAGGTGCTGGGTGGCGGTGGAAGTCCGGTAACACCGCCCAGGCCCTGGGAGGTGCCCACTCTCTGCTCCGGACATGGGTTTCATGGGGCCTCATCAAAGTAGGTGACTTGGACGGTTCTTTTTATCCATTCGGATTTCTCCTCCAGTGATGACCGTCTGCGTTTCCACTGTGGCTCTCACACACGCTGACGTGCGGTTCCCAGTGTTTATAGGCATATATGTAAATATCCAGTTAGATCGCGGATCTCTTATTGCTGGACTCCTAGTTTTATTTGTTTATTTATACCTTTTACTGTCTTTTTTTAGTTTAAATTTTTTTTTAATTCCAGTTGGCAGTCTGTGCGATTTTCTGTGTGTTGGCGAGACCTAGTTTTGCATTTCCCTGTTACCTCCCGGCCTAGGGCTCAACGGAAGTGCAGCCCCGTCCCCGGCGCCCGGAAGTTGTGTGATGGTGGGACGGTTTCAGAGGATTCGTGAAGCTTGACTCTGGGTCGGTTGCGGCAGCTTACTCTGTGGGTGAGGCTGACGAGACGGAAGCAAAGGTGACGCTCCATGTGGGCTCAGCAGGGACAGAATAGCTGCCATGAACCTGAAGGTCAGGGCTGCATGGAAGTCAAGTCGAGCCAGGCGTGACCCACTCTCTGTGCACAGGCTGCGGGTGGGAGACAGGAAGGACACTGATGACAGCAGGGCAGCGTGATGAACATAGGGGGTTAGGGGAGCCCAGAGAGCAGGCGTCAAGCTGAGGCTGGGTTAGGTGGGCAGGGAAGACTTCCTGGAGGAGGCGGCGCTTGACCTGTGTCTGGATACTGAAGAGAAGGAGGCAACAGTCTCGCTGATCATCAGAGCTCGCGTCAGGAAAGGGTGTTCGGGGAGGTGTAGAATGGGGAACTTTTCTCAGGGAAAGGCATTTGACAAAGACGAAGTGTCGAGGAATCAGGGAGGGGGGTGGGTTTAATGACAACTGCCTCCCAAGCAGGGTTTGAAAAGGAGTGGGTGGCCCCTGGCAGCCTTAATTGCTGAGAAAAGTTAAGAGAAGAAATATGACAGATGTAACGGGTCTGAATGTCTGTCGTGTCTGATCTGTCACTTCTCCAGACAGGCGCTTGCACCCCGCCTTCTTCTCAGTGAGAGAGAAAAAGACCCTCTCGCTGCTGTGCTGAAGCTGCCGGGCAGGGCCCGGCTGTGGAACGAGGGACGAGTCCTGTCCTCTTAGGAAGGAAAGGGCCACCTCGGGTCACCTCGCATTTGTTCAACGATAATAACGTGTGAGGCGCCTGACAGAGTTTCGAGCCAGGCGGAATAATGTCTCCCTTCAGAAGATAAGACGCAGCTTGGGTTCTCTCCCGAGGCTGGTTCGCGGCTGTCCATTCCTTCGGAAGTCCAGGCGGACGCCGGCTTTCGGAGCGCGTGCAGCCCGGCCCTTCCTTCTGTATTCAGAGGGGGTGTGCGGGGGTGAGTGGAGCTGGGTCTTCAAGATTAACACGATTTCCTGCAGGGGATGCAGGAAATGATACAGGATCAGTGGCTTCTAGTTTGCAAAGCGCCTGCCCGTTGAAGGCATCTGGACAGGTGGCACGTCACACTGTGGCTGAAGCATCATCGACAGACACCAGGACAGAAAAGCAGCCAGTGGAGGTGGATGGGGCCGGACCCAGTCTCCCGGGCTGTCCGCACAGGATGGCCGGAGAGAGAGTGGGGTGAAGGGTGAGGTTTTCAGAAGAGAACAGGGCTTCATGAGTGAGGGCTTCGAGAGTTTTTCCCCACTAGTCCTCCTAGACCGAGCGAGTCCTTGGAGATACATACGTTATAAACATTAATAGATTGCTATATATTGCATGGCTGTGCAGTTCCACCCGAGCGTTGCTAGTTTACAACCGTGCAGCACTTCCCGGTTCGTGGGGGCCCCATCCCACACACTCTATTGCTTTTTCGTCGCTACCAGGATGCTGTGTGACCAACGACTGAAGCCTCAGGGGCAGAAATAGACCGTAGTGCTGTGGCCCACGGGTCCAGGGGTCTACAAGGTGGCTCTACCAGTCTCGGCTAGGCGCGCTCAGGGAGCGGGAGGCCGCCTGGCTGCCCGCCACCCTAGGCGCTCTGGTGTTGCATCGAGCAGACCCGGGCATGTTGTCATGGCGACACGGGAGGGCAAGGAAGCAGGAGATGTGCCTGGCTTCTTCCGCTCAGCGAAGCCAGAGGCCTAAACCGCCGTGTTAGGCAGGTAGACAGGGGACTGTCTCTCTTAGGCTGGGAGGTGGTGCAGGAGCGGAGGAGGCCCTTCCTCGGAGCTCTGGGCAGAAGTCCTTGCTGAGCCTTCTGTGCCTGGTGATGCCGGAGCACCGGCAGCAGGGCTGGGCTACGTTTCAGGCCTGTGCCGTGAGCCAGGGCTCCTTCCCTGACAGACAGGACGACGGCTCGGTTATAGGCAACACTCTCCAAGGCACTGCCGAAGTGCATGCATTTGGTCTGTCTCCCCAAAGTTGAAACAAAGTGTTTGAGTTGGGAAAAAATACCAAGATGTATCGAGTGCCCCCCATGAGCAAAACTGAGGGCTGGCTGCCCCGTTAGCATCGAGGTGCATCAGAATCACCCCTAGAGCAGATACTGTGGTAGAAATAGATTTCTGGGTGTCGCTCCCTGACCATTTGGCTTCGGGGGCTGCACTGCGCCCCATGACCAGCGAGTCTAACAGGCACCGTCAGGTGAGGATGATGGAACCCGTCAGGGACACGCTGGTTAGGAGAGCGGGAGGGCCACACACCTCTGCTGTCACTGCGCAGATGAGCCGTCTGAGGATCCCATGAAAAATCAGGGTTTCGTCCTGTGAGCAGGTCGGGGTGGGGCCAGAGAGTCAGCACATCTCGGGCCGCCGGCGGGTACGGGCTGGTTGTCCTGGGGACCAACTTCCTAGTGGCAAGGCTGTTTAAAAAGCCCTGGTCCCCGCTTCAGGAGCTTACTGGCAAGTGCAGAGAGACCGCCGCGTCTCCGTGTGAACTGTCCCAACAACGACCCAAGAACGTTACAGATGGAGACGCCGCCACGCGTGCTCCACTGCACGCTCATAATGAGACATCCCGAAAAAGTGGTGCACGCGGCTTTCGATAAATTGTCTCACAAGAGAGAGAAAAGTGAATTACGTATCTGACACAGCTTTCCATCCCACATGGTTAATATCTTCAGAAAAAATATTGGTGCTAAAGAGGTAAGCCCTAATTTTCCAGAACATTCACTGACGTGGAAAACTTCATTTCCCGATAATGCTGGTAAATCTGTGCCGTGTGCGGCGCTCCATATGCCGCGGGTGCTTGTGAATCGTTCGGTTTTATTAACCTCATTAACAGGGGTAATGCTTGCTTTGTAACAACCGGGACCGCCATCTGGAGCCTGGAACCCAGAGTCTGCGGCCCCAGGAGAAGGAGGGGACCGTCCCGACGGGGTCCCAGCCCGGCGCTCTTCTGCCTGCTGCCCCACCCTGTTGGCACCCGCGTGCCTGACTGCTGGGCACACGAGGACTAGACCCATGTGATGCTCCTCCTGCCTCAGGAGGAGACAGAAACAAGACCGAAGAGATGGGCACTCTGAGGGCGCAGGCGCCGCCGGCTTTGACCTCGCTGTTGAGTTTCCGTCTCATCTTCACAGATCTCAAACGGTGGCTTTCCACGTGTGCCCCGTCCTAGCCCCGGTGACCCCTGGCTTTGCTGCCAGCATCGTAACGAACGGGGTGATGGGGCCGTGTCTGTGCTCCTAGAACAGCCCCCCATGGGGTGAGGGGAAGAGCTGGAAAAATGGGGAGACCGTGCCTGTGGGCATAGCTCCTGCGCTGTGGACTGGAGAGGGGAGAGAGCACTTGTGTGTGTGTGTGTGTTTATGCAAGTGGGAAACAACGCCGGGCTGCAGACGGTGGGCCGGATCGGACTGACAGCACCGAGTGAGACCCTGCAGGGACCACCCAGTGCTCCCGGGGGCAGGTGGTCGGCCGGCAGTCGTTCCCTTACTCCCAACCCACAGAGCTCCTGTTGGCCCCACGGATGGCGGCAATGTGCCCAAGGGCAAAACTGCGCTCCCTGGCTTCCCTTGCACATGCGTGTAGCCCCGTCGTCATTTTCTGGTCATCGGACTCCAGGCGGACCCCCTGGGTGACTCCCCAGGAAGGCTCTTCAGGGATTGCGGCTTCACTTGGAGAAGCGCCCATGTTGCCCTCCTTCCCCTTCCCGCTGCCTGGAATTTGACGGTGGTGTCTGGGATTTCAGGCGTCATCCTGGACCGTGAGTGAGGACACCACGAGCTGAAGATGGTGGAGCAGAGAAATCAGGACCTGGGACCCTATCGACTGTGTGTCGGTCACAGACGGCCTCCCCACAGAAGAGCTTCCTGCGTTTCGGTCTCAGTTACCTTGGGCTTGGCAGTGGGTGCTGCTGCATCCGGCCCGGCTGATACGGGTGGTTCCCAGGCTCAGGAAGCTTCTGGCCCCTGGGGCTGTGTGGCCGGGAGTGGTCAGTACTGCAGAGTGGTCCCTACCGTCGGGCTCGTCCCTCTCTGCTCAGAGTCACAGGGAAGCGGAGCCAACGCCTGGGAGCCGCAGGATGCAGCAGGCACGTTGATCATTAGGGTCTCAGGTGCACGCAGCAGCCCCGACAGGTCGTGGGGTGTTAGTGGAGGGCCACCCCTCTACACTGGGGGCCCAAGCTCAGTGTCGGGTGCCCGGGAAACGGAGTGTTCAGAGCAGTCACGGGGTTCTTGGGGCCTGGGAGGAAACCAGTGCCCCTGGATTCACACTCTGCTTGAAGCTTGCAGTGTTGACAGGACCCATGGGTGACTGCCTCTCTGCAGTGACCTCGTGTTTATCGGGTCTCAGCTGCCGAATGTGGCCGGTGGAAGCAGGTCCGGGCTCGGCTTTGGCTCTGGGTGGCCCCTCGGCACACACAGGGGTCCTTCCTTAGCGGCTCCAGCCTCGGCGGGAGCGGGCCGTGAGCCTCAGACTGTAATTCCAACTTAGATCACATGGTTCAAAAAATATTACATACACTAAAATTCACTGTTTTGGATCACAAAGTTCTATGGGTTTTAACACATGCATCGGGTCTGGTAATGGCCACCCTACACAGGACACAGGGCAATTCCAGTGTCTTAGTGCATTCCCCAGGCTACGGGGTGGTTTTATTAAAAAAAACAAAACAAAAAAAACCTCACAACAGCTCATTGACATATAATCACATACTATACATTTAAAGTATGCAATTTAATTGTTTTTAGTATATTCACAGATATGTGTAACAGTTACTAGTCTGTTTGAGAACATTTTCACTACTGCAGGGAGGCCCCCCGCCCTTTGGCTATCGACCCCCCCGACCCCCTCTAGCCCTAGGCAACCACTCATCTACTTTCTGTCTAGATTTGCCCATTCTGGACAGTTCTTGCAGATGGAACCGTATAATCCATGGGCTTTTGGGACAGGCTCCGTGTCTTAGCCTGAGGTAGCATGTATTCCTGTTTTGTTCCCTTTTACGGCCAAATAATATTCTGTGCATGGACACTCCACGTCCGTTCAGCCATTTAGCCCTCAGTTCATGAACGTCTGGCTGGTCTTCGTCCGCTGGCCGTTGTGACGGCAACTGCTACGGACGCGTGTGGACGCGTTTTTGTTTGAACGCCTGCTTTCGATGCTTTTGGAAACAGTCTGGGAGCGGGAGTGGGGTTGCTGGGCCACAGGGTACTTTTATGTTTAAGTTTTTGAGGAATCACCGAACTGTTTTCCGCAGTGGCTGAGCCTTTGTACGTACCCCCCCCACGGCGATATGCCAGGGCTCTCATTTCTCTCGTTTCCCCGCATCCTTGCCACCACTTGCTGTTTTCTGGTTTGTGTTTTTCTTTTCTTGCGTATGGCCATCCTCGTGGGAGTAACGTCACATGGGACAATGATTTTGGGGGGTCGTAGTAGTCTTACAGTCTGGGCGAAAATGTGGAGATTTTTGTTTTATTTTTTGCCTTAAGCCGATCCAAGCTTAGCAACACACAGACTGTCAGAATGAGAACTATACAGGGGGATTGGCAGAGAAAATAAATCAGAAGGAATTGTCTAATAAACACAATACGAGAAAGGGCCAAGGTCACGATAAGAACACCGTGAGCCCCACGTGCCCTTTAGTGCAGACACATTTGTCCCCACGATGCGCCAGGCTCCAGACCAGGCACTGGGGCCGAAAACCAATCCAACAGGGACAGAGCCTGCAAAGTGATTATTGGGGTGCACAGAGGAGGGGCCCTTCACACAGCATGGACAGCAGGAAGGCTTCCTGGAGGCGGATGGGTGAAAAGTAAAGAAATTCTAGATGTTTGGGGGGGAGGGGTCCGTGCTGCAGTATTTGGAAAATATTCTCTGGTTGGCCTTTTTTTTTTTTTTTTAAGCCCTTTAAGCTGCAGTCTTGATGGGAGACTGATTGCCTTCAATCCCCACCGCAGTCGGTGGGTGTAATTCTTCCTCCGGGAAAATAAATCATCTAAGCTAAGTCTTTTGTAAATATTGCTAGCCTTTGATTATTTGCACTAATTAAAGGGGAACCTATCATTCGGGATGGCAACAATTGGAACAGCGTTTGTGTTGACTCGGGAATATGCTTTTTCCGTCGGTTCCCAGATGTGGCCGCGGGAGACGTTCTCGGGAGACACGGCCGCCGTGACTGAGTCGCCGAGGGCCGGTCGTGGAGCCTGGGGCCCATCGGGCTTCTGTCTCCTCCTTTCCTGTGGGGGGAGATGATTGTTGGGGCTGTGGGGTTTTTTTGTGTTCTGGTTTTTGACCGACAGGTAGAATCATTCTGAAACCTTTTGCTCTCTTCGAGAGGTGGCAAAAATCCTCAGGGCTCACCCTGCTGCCCATTCCCGCTTGGCGCCATAAAGACTTTTTGCCAAGTCCGTGGAAAATACATACTTTTGGTAAGATAAATTTTTGTTTATCGTATCCAAGAGAAGCCACTCTGTGGCCTTTTAAATCAGCACAAGTATCTTACTTAGCCACGCTCCGCATAGCGGCCTGGGCCTCGTAGTACGACACACACAAACACACAACAGACTGCATTTTAGAGGCCTTGTGTCTGAGGGGCCACCAGTACGCGCTCTAATCCCAAATAAGCAATAGTACCAGTCGTCAAAATGAGAAACAGATTCACATATGTACCAAAAAAACTCCAAAACTTATTTGGGCTACTTCGGGGGAAATTAGCAACACATCTTTAATAAATATTCTTAAAGCTTTGTAAATTAAGGATCCTTGAGTGTCTGGTTTGAATGAATGCCGAAAGGGATTTGTAATTAGCACATCAGTTATGTATTTGTTATCTACTGTGACATAGCCAATTATCCCAAAACTGAGTGGCTGAAGATACAATAAACATCAATTATCTACAGTTTCTGGAAATGGAGTAGCTGAGCGCCGTGGCTCGGGGACTCAGCAGAGACCGTAGCCGGGATCTGAGCCTTCGTCCGTGATCTGGGGGCTCGACGGCCGCAGGGTCTGCTTCCGAGAGGGCGCCTCTCGCTCGGGGGGGCTCAGACCTGATTCCTCTTCAAGGAGAGGCCTCCGCTGGGCGGGTCAAACGTCCTTGCAGCGCGTCGGCCGGCCAGCTGCTCCTAGCACAGGACCCGGGAAGGCCGGGCAGAGGCAGGAACGTCCTTTAGAACCCAGCGTGGGGAGTCCCGCATCAGTGATCATGCCGTAGCTTACGGACGGAGAACGTAAGCCACGCAGCTGCGAAGTACGGGGACAGGTTGCCCCAGACTCTGGCCACCCATCTGAGTGGTTGTCATCATGTCACAGACGGCGTTGAACACGTCACCAGCCACAGCGCCACAGGCTCGACTGGTTCGCGCACTCTGCGATGAGGGCCCCTAACGGCAAGTCCCTTAGGAGCGATCTTGTAACAAAAACCGGACTCTTGTAAAGGAAAATGTGAGCGTTGTTCACTAATGTTACCCCAAGAAATTAAAAAAAAAAGAAAACCTGCAAGGACCTTCCGCTTAATTACCTCGCGACGACCTTCAACATTAGAAGATGAAATTCGACCTAGCCAGTGCCGTTGACAGAGGGCCGAGGGGAAGCATCAGGGGTCTGGGGCATTTTAATTGAGATTCTAGCATCGCTAGATTCTCTAAAAACTTACACTTGGGGAAAGAGTCCAGACAGAACCAAACGGCTATTTGGGGGCGCTGTGGCTCCGCTTCAGTGGGCTAGTTTCCCCAAAATTGCCACCGACGCGCTGGCGGGCACAACCTCAGGGCCCAGCTCCCAGTCGAGGTAGACGGCATCTTAACCCCCCTCCTCCGAGGCTGGAAACTTTCCCAAGATGAGACGCAGCTTGACCGAATTAAACTGCTGTCAGTAGAATGAAAAACACCAGATAAGTTGGGGGTTTTCGCTTGGCAGCCCCGGCAGCCACGCCGGCTCGTCGGTGCGGCTGGTGAGGCTCACTCCCGCGAAAGCGGTGGCGGGCGTGACGGGGAACGTGGCTTGTCTGGGAAGACGGTTGGATTTGGGAGGAGCTGGGGTTAGGCCAAGCATCCCCGGGGTCCACGCTGTGCCTGAGCAGCCTGGGGGTCCCGGCAACCCCTTTCCCTGATCTCGGTGGGTCACCGAGCCGAAGGAGAGGACCCGGCCAGCGCGGGTGGGGCCGAGGTCATCGCAAGAGGTCCCCCCGCGTCCTGGCGACCAGCCAGAAGTTCGAACCCATCTCCCTCCTGCTCGTGGGCCAGGCCTGAGCACCGTCTGAGACCAAGGTTTGCACCTTGGAGCGCCGACCTTGGTCCCGCAGGCCTCGCCGAGGGCCGAGGGGCTTGGGGTGCTTACTGGGGACGGTCCCCTCGGTGCCTTCCTCTCCTGGCCACCCCTCTTGCCTCGCCAGCTCCTCTTGAACTCTCCTGTGCACTAGCCGTGTGTTAACCGGTTGCTTTGACAACAGTGGGGAGGACAGGGTGGGGGATGGTGAGGTCGAGGACAGTGAATGCACATCGTGGTGACAGAGCTGAGGAGAGGAGCGCAGCCAGTGTGGGGTGTCAGCAAATGGCAACGGAGACCCCAAGGGCCCTGGGCTGGGGCTTCTCATGCCCTCTCCAACCCCCTTGGTCGCCTCTGGGCACCGGGAACTAATGGTTTTCTCTTGGGGGACAGAGCTGGTGCCTGGCCGAGAGAAAAGCAGACAGATGGCAAAAAGCAGTCGAAGCCCTGAGTGGGGACAAAATTTGTGATGGGGTTTATCAGACCGAAGGAGGCAGCGTGGGGAGGCCTGGGTGGTGTCCCCCACAAGAATGTCCTGGGCCCTTCTTCCACATGAGTGATGATACGCTGTGGGCTGGTGGGGACACCTGGTGATGCTGGGTGACCGCACAGACCCGGGTATGGCCCTGCTCTCGGAGCCCGGGAAATACCTGGGCAGTGCCCCCTGGAGGTGTGCCGATGACTAACGGAGTGGGGGGGGCAGCGCTCGTCCAAAGGTCACACGTCTGACTCCAGGTCACGTGCTTTCTTCCTGAGCTGCAACGCGGGGGGTGGAAGGGAGGGTCCGCTCGCAGCGGTCTGGGTTTTCTCCGAGTGCGCATTAAAAACAGAACTGCTTCTGGGAGTGGGGGGGTCCCTGCTGAGACTGCATCAGCCTTGCTCTTCGTCCGTCATCCTGAAGGAAAACCATCTCCCGTCCCTTTGAGTTCCGTTGCGTGCTGTTTGGGCTGGGAAATGAGGTGAGGACTTGGGAAGCCGGTCCTGCCCTCCCTGCCACGTGGCGGGAGTTTTCTAAGACTCCGGCCTCCTCTAGCCTGGAGTCAGAGGTCGGGCAGCCAGAGACAGGCACGAGCATATTTCTGGGGGGCAGAATCACTTTCTCTTGCTCTCTTTTGCTACAGAAGGAAAGGATTTAAAAAAACAAAAACAAAATCGTTGCTTTTGCTTTGTGTTTCTGTGGCTCGGTCGAGCTGGTCTGTGGGCTACAGGAGCACCCGGACACACCGGCGTCCACCTCGGTGGCCTGTCCGCCTGCCCCCCGCCCCCACCCTGCCCGCCTAACCCTCAGACGCCGCAGCAGGAACCACGGCCTCCCCAGGGCAGACCTGGCCCTGCCTGGCATTCGGGGCTGGTTTCCACCCTGGCTGAGGGACACAGCGGGGCCAGGTCAGGAGCAGGCTGGCGCGGGACCTGGTTCCCGTGCTGCTGTCTGGCCGCTTTCTGGCCTGTGCCCTGGCCCCGGTGGCCTGCGCTCTGCAGCCCGAACCCCACGCTGGCCACCCATCACCGGTCCATCCCTTGGTTTGCAGGCAACCACTCCCTCTTGGTCCCTCCCCATCTCTCTTTAAGCAGCCCTCACAGGCCCCTTGCAAGGTCTCCTGCTCTTCCCTGACATGTGACATTTCCTAGGGCTCCCTCATCACGTGCTTCTCTCTGGCCACCCTTACTGGCACCTGGGATCTTAGTCACCACGCCTGGACCACGGGCTCCCGAACACTGACGTGGCATACCTGCCCCGCCGCCAGGCTTCTGGGCCGGCTCTGCGTGCTTCTCTGCGGGAGCTGCCCCGGTCCATCCTAGGCTGGGCTCAGTGTCGTCCCCCAGTCTAGGTCTCCTCCTCATCTTGCTTGGGATCGACGGGCTGCCGTCCTTCCAGCTTCCTGGGCAAAACATCTCAGAGTCGTCCTGGACTGTTTCTTCCCCCACGTTCAACCAATCGTGTGTTCTGAATGTTTTGACTTCAGGTATTTTTCTTGAAAGGATCCTTGCATGTCTGTTTTTCCTGTTCACAGTGGCTACGCCGGTCCAAACCCTCATCCTCCTTCACCTGTAAAACGCAACATTTAATGCTTGAACTAGCATAAGCTCAACAGAGGTCAGTTGAAAAAGTGAATGAATGAATGAATGAATAACGTACGTAGACACAGGCTCTCGTGAGGGTCACATGAGGTACTTTCCAAAAAGTGTACGTAGCACAATGATCAGCACATTCAGGCACGGAGTAAATGTGACCGATGGCAATTAGGACGATGGTCCCGCAGGTTAAATGGAGCTGCGGCACGTGCCTTGCCGTGCGACTGGAGGCCGTCTGTCCTATTGGTCCCCAGTGTCCTCATTCCCTTCACCCAATGCCTCTGCTCTGTGTTGCCCCCCTGCTTTGGTGTCAGGTTCAAGGGGCGAAAATTGCTCAGGGAAAAATCAAGCCGGGGCGCCAAAGAGGGCTCAGGAAGCTTCTCTCGGAGGGGCCGAGTCTGTCCCTCGTAGCCACACCTTTCTGGGTCACTAGGAGGGGTGGTCAGACTCTGATTTCTTGAGAACCCCTGGGGTTTCAGCGTTCACGTCGCCCTTGTCCCCGCGTCCGCCCTCGGAAGTAGGAGGACTTCGCCTGTTTCAAAGAGGAAGAAACGGGGGGCCCGAAAGTGGTGCCACCTGCCCAAGGCCTCGCTGTGAGGGAGGTCAACCTTACGTCAGAGCGTGCACTCTCACCAGTGAGCCGCACATGGGACAGTGCCCGTAGCCTAGCACCTGCAGCCACCTGACCCGCTAATCCAGTGGTAGAGTCACCAGCCCATGTTCCCCAAGGGCAGCCCAGGGCCGTTCCAGGCTCAGCACCTCCAGGCGGACGACATTCTGCGTTGTGAGGCGGGGTGGGGTGGGGCGGGGGCAGGGGGGGGAGGCTATCCTGGAAAAAACATTTGCTCACGGCTCTGTAGGGTCAGAGATTCCTTTGGGCCTTTCCGCCAGCAGGGGAGGGGTGGGGCCTGAGCCAGGACAGTGGAGAACAGTGACAGCTGGTACAGGAGCAGGGACACTGGCTGGCTGCTAAGTGGGCCGTGTTTAAACCTGCCCCTGACCTTTCCCCGGGCACCTGCCTCGTCTTATCCTGTTTCCACGTCTGGTGCGAAGGCTCTAGACCAGTTTATGATGAATAGTGACAACGCCCCAGAAATGTTCTTATTAAAGAGCGTATTTATCTTGGAGCTGGGGAATCCGCGGTCAGGTAGGAGCTCTGGGCGAGTCCCAGACAAAGGCCTGGGTGGCCCCTCGCTGCCTCGCACGCTCAGAAGACCTTGGTGGGAAGAAGCGGTAGTTTCACAGAGTTGGAGCAGGTCGGAAATAGTTCTCTAGGCTGTAAACCTTACCCACAAAAACCAACCCAGTCCTTGGAGCCAAAGACCAGCTTTCGATCAGCCGTTGGTTTCTCATGGCCGCCTCAGCCGTGGGCTGGAAAATATTTGTTTACACGTTTTCATGTAGAGAAGCCGCGTCTCACGAGCCAGAAAGAGGTGCAGGCTGGAGCAATTAACCGGACAGTTCGGTGACAGACCTGCACACTTGCTGACCAAGAGTGTCTAGACATAATTACTTTGGTCCTGGTTTTAATTTATAGTTTTCCCGTGTCCAGAAGTTTGGTCTGGCTCCGAACGTCTGTTTAACAGCTTGCTTGTTTCATCTGGCCTGGGGTTTGTGCTTCCTTGGATCTTCCCCGCCGCTTCGGCATGTTCTCTGCTGCGGAAACCAGGGACCGGGTTGCCGTGGGCGCCTGGAGGGCTCCCTGGCTGGGGAAGCGCTTGGCCACGCTGGGCTGAGAGGGGCTGGAACCCCTGACCTACCCCGGCCCTGGGGCTTCGTCTGGGGCTTCCAGGCGGGTGGTTTAGCCGGCTCGGGAGGAGCCGGGCTGTGGCGGGGCCACCTGGTCACAGATGTAAGCGGAAATGGGGTGAAGCCTCTGAGACCAACTGGGAAAAAGCATGTGGCCCATGGCCTGGGAGCCTAGTGGACGTGGGGGGGTGGGAGTGGAGCTGGGGGGCTGGTCGGCACTGAACCCCCTGTGTTCTCTGCCGGGCAGATGTCCCTGCACCAGGGCCGGGCTGTAGGGAGGGGGCTGGGCCCCTTCCCAGGCCAGTGAAGGACGCCAGAGGCACAGAACATGGAAGACCCTGTTTTCAAAGCTGTTTTAGATGTTTCTGCTTAATTGATAGCTACGTTCATTTTTGAAAAAAGAAATGGCAGCCCTTTGGTGAGTCCCGGTTTGCTTGTGCATCTGGGAGGTACCAGTCGTTGATGACTTTCCTAGAATATACGTAACCACCTCCCGATGGCTCAGACACATGAGAAGCGAGGCCCACGGAGCCCGCGGGAGGCTAGAGCTGGGGCTGCAGCCCCAGGGACGGTGGCTTGGCCCTCCGCAGGCATTCCGCTGGGCAGCCAAGGCTGGGAAGCTGAGTTCAACCTGGCAACTTCCACAGGCAGAGAAACCGAGGCCCCGGGAGATCAGTTTCTTGCCCAGATCTTGTCGCTTGTTAGAATGTGGCAAGACCAGATTCTTTTTTATTTTTTACTTTTAGAGAGAGGAGAAGGGAGGGAGAAAGAAAGAAAGAAAGGGAGAGACACACTGATTGATTGCCTCTTGCACATGTCCCGACTGGGAACCGAACCGGCAACCCAGGCGTGTGCCCCGCCGCGGAATGGAACCGGCGACCCTTTGCTTTGTGGGACGGTGCCCAACCCACTGAGCCACACCGGTCAGGGCTCAAGACCAGAGTCTGATCCAGTCCTCTCATGTCACCATGTCACATGAAGCTGCTTCTCTTCGTTGTGGTTTTGCTGTAAGTGAAAAGCAACCTTCGAAGCGTAAGCTTCCAAAGCACCTTTAGGAAATGGGATTCACGTTCAGGCAGTGGTTTGGTCAGCGGGCGCGGACGGTTTTCTACACGTCGTCCTTCTGGTCGCGCCAGCGCTGTGTTCAGGACCAGCTGGGGCGAGCACGGGCGCCCCGCTGTAAGGCCATAACCCGGGCTGCCCAGGAGCCGGCTTCCATGGAGATTCTAGCAATCACAGAAAAGTGAAAAGTGGGTGGCGTCATCGTCACCTGGAGGTTCTGGCTTCATCCTCTGGAGTGTCTTGAAAGTGGCTCAGTCTGACAGTGAAGGAATTGGCTGCCTGCCGGATTCTAGGCTGGCTGTGCCTTGTGGGCTTCCGTGCGTGAACACGTGTGTGTGTGTGTGCACGTCCGTCTCTCCCACGGAGAGCCCTCGGCTGGGATGACGTGGGAGGGAGGAGGACAGGACCCGTCGTTGGCTTTTCCCTAATGTTCGCTGGTGCAGACATAAGCAGGACCCCGGCACGGCCAGGCCTACACTGCCTGCTGCCGTCTGTGTTCGAGGACGAGTCCCCGAGTCCAGTGAAATGAATGAAATGTCACGAGTCCTTGGAACCCAGCCCCATTTACGTGTGAGTCCCCTGACACCTTTTGGGGGAGCCTTGAAACGAGTGGTGGGAGGGCCTGGGGTTTGCTTTGCTGACGTCTGGGACTGTGGCCGAGACCACAGAGCATGAGCATAGCCTAGGAGAGGGCACGTGTCCGAGGGCACACGGAGACCTGCGAGGTCCGCGTGCTCCTTCCACCTCCGCGACTAGGCACGTGCTTTCGGCCGTGACTGTCAGCGGGCGACCTCTGCGACGTGTCAGGGGTGTCCTGAGCAGGGCCGCAGTCAGAGCTCAGGGCGGTATGTCGGTGGCACCAGTGGGAGGAGGGAGGCCGCTCCGTGGGAGGATGACAGTCCGCAAGAGGGTTCCAGTCCCTGCCCAGCCTCAAGGGTGGACTGGGCACTGAGCTGGGTCCCAGAGGGAGAGCCGAGCAGGGGGCCCAAGGGGGTTGACATTTATTTAGGGACATGGCAGCCCAGCCTTTTGAATGGAAATTTTGAAGGGTATTGCAAAGGAGTGGGGCATGCCTTTATAACCCAGGATTTGGTGCTCTCCCCTTCCCTCGCCACACAAAGGTATCTCATTATTCTTTCTTTCTTTCTTTCTTTCTTTCTTTCTTTCTTTCTTTCTTTCTTTCTTTCTTTCTTTCAAAAAAAGATTTTGTGTATTTATTTTTAGAGAGAGGGGAAGGGAGGAAGAAAGAGGGAGAGAAACATCAGTGTGCGGTTGCTTTTTGCGTGTCCCCTACCGGGGATCTGGCCCGCAACCCAGGCCTGTGCCCTGACTGGGAATCGAACCGGCGGCCCTTTGGTTCCCAGGCTGGCACTCAGTCCACGGAGCCACACCAGCCCAGGCTCATTATTCTTTCTGAGTGTACGCAGGGCCACTCAACTGTGAGAATGTGGCCTTGCATCTCTAACCTGCTGTCTTAGTCCTCTGCCCTCATTCTGCTCCTGGCTTGGGTCCCCACCTCAGGTGACCGATGTTTAGGTTACGTAAAAGGACAGAGAGCAAATGGCCTTGGGTCCTAAGGTCAGGATTCAGCCGTGGTGGATAATGCGTGCTGACCTCCGGGATCTCGCCTGTTGAGCTCCGTGGTGTCTGCCTGCCGACTTTGTCCTGCACTTGACCTTTGGCTTGCCTGGGCCTGTGGCTACCGCCAAGACTAATCCCTCAGCAGATCACCTCTGGCAGAAATAAAATAAAAATAAAGGAGAGAAAGAAAGAAAAAGCCTCAGACATTCCAGACTCTGTTCCGGCCCCTTCCGAAGGCATTTCGTATGAAGGTTTTTTTTTTAAAATTAAAAAAACACCAAGGCAAAGAAGTGGTTTTAAGAGGAAATTTCAGGCAAATTATGGGATCGGCGACGCTGAAGGGCTCGGAACAGCAGTTTGGCCAGTCTTGTAGGAGAAACTGGAGTCCTAACCCTGTTCTCACAGAGCCGCGTGGGGCAGACGGGCCGTTGGCTGCCGCTCCCTGTTCTGGGCAGGTGACCGTCCGGCGGTCCAGGACGGACGCTCATCCTGCAAGGGCCGCTCTGCGTGCTCCCCTTGGATCCGCCCCCGTTGCTCTGTTATCGCCGTGGAAGCCACAAAGTGCTTTTTCATGACAGGCTGGAATCTCAGCTACTTAATTGTAAAGTCTATTTTCCATCCCTTGTCAGTTCTGGTTATTTCACTGTGGATTCTTCCCAGATGTGCTCACAGTTTTCACGACATGCTGAGCAGACTTGGACATGGCAGGGCCTGACCGCTGCCCAGGATGTGGGAGCCGCCGGGCTGGGCGTCAGTGAGACCCTCGTCCCTGCCTGCCAAGAACCAATGGTTTGCCCTTGGACCAGTCGCTCCCCCCGCCTGGGCCCCTTGTCTCTGACGTGAGGGAACTAGACCACCCGATCTCTGAGGTTTCATCCAGCTCTGACGACTGTGCTCAACAATTTTGCTTCAAACACTGCGTCTCCAGCAATGAATCTGTGCCTAGCGTGGATTAGAGACACAAGGAGTATTTGTGTCTAAGAGAGTTAAATCACCGGGTTTCCATGGAAGGTTCCCCTTGGCTCCACTAACCGTCGTAAGTCCTTCGATGCCCTTGGTCCCTCCCGGGAGTGGTGGATCCCCTTTGTGGAATGAGGAACTGGACCCCAGCGGTGCGGCGGCTTCTTCCTGAAGAAGGGTCCCTCGGAAGGAACCGTCAGGACGGTCAGGCCCCACGGACGACCAGGCCTACCCTGCATCTGGTCACCTTGCTGCCGTAGCCAGTCTATTAAAATACCTCCGCGAACCAGTGCCCGTGGGGAAGAGGTTATAAATACATCCCATTAAAAATAGATATTGACTGGGAGCTCCAGACACACTTGTGCCCAGCAAACTGAGCTGAGGACAAAAAAATAGCCCGTCGCCCAGAAAGCAATAACACTTTCCTGAAAGATCCCTCAGTCATATCCTGGGGACACGTACGGCTCTTAGCCAGTTCCTAAGCCTTGGAGAGTGCTCGGAGGCGGCGTCTCCCCAAAAATCCCGCTGAAGGTAGCGTGAGGACTTTGTAAGGGTTTTTTTTCTCTCTAGCACAGGATCTAGTCTGAACCCCAGGGAGGGGTTGGGGTGATCATGTTCCGGGGAGGACCAGGCTGACTTTGGAAACAGAGAGTGGCATGTGGTCCTAACGCCCCTGGTCTTTAAAAGCGGCCACGAGCCCTGGCCGGGTGGCTCAGCGGGCGGGGCGTCATCACCTGTGCAGAATGGTTGCAGGTCTGATCCCTGGACAAGGTGTGTACGGGAGGCAGCCAGTTGGAGCGTCTCTCTCACATCAATGTCTCTCCCACCCGCCCCTCCCTAAAATCAATAAACCTATCCTCGGGTGAGGAAATAAATAAAATAAAATAAAATAAAATAAAATAAAATAAAATAAAATAAAACTGCCACGAGCGCCGGGGTACGGTGGAGGGAAGCCAGGATGAGGTGTAGCTTCCACTCGGGTCCAGCACGTCCTAACCGGGGGACCTTGGGGGGGCCAGTGAACTTGTGTTGAGCCTCAGGTCTGTGTTGACAATCGACTGAGGCGGAAGCGGCTTAGTGCGGAGGTGGCGCCGGCGGGTGTGCCGGCAGCCTCTGCCTGGCTGGCAGCCGGCTGTGTCTTCACGTGGCCGTCCCTCTGTGCACGTGTGGCTCTGGTGTCTCCCCGTGTGGCCTGATCTCCTCTTCTTATAAGGACGCTGGTCAGGTTGGATCAGGGCCCCGGCTACCAGTTGCATTTTAACTTAGAGTCTCTTTAAAGGCTTTATTCCCCAGGGGCATTCTGAGGTCCTGGGGGTCAGACTTCAACCTTGAGAGGTGGGGTGGGGTAGACGATCCCGTCCTCAGCACCAGGAGCCCCC
>PVJD01015384.1:0-25161 GCA_004026545.1 Mormoops blainvillei | reverse complement strand
CTTTCTCAACTCATCTTCCTTCCTTTGGGTCATGAATTTCAAAAATTCTTAGGTTCTTCATAAATTTCATCATCATAGTACAATCATATAGTTCTAAATTAAACTGTGATTTCTGAGAATACACCAGATATTTTTACACCCATTTTTACAGCTATTACTTGCAACTACATTGGTTTCTAGTTTGCCATAATCTGAGGTACGAATATTCATAGCATGAAGCCCTCAAATGAACATTCCTACTCACCATATTAAACATGACTCTCGGACCAGCCACTCAGGATTGTTGAGTGTGTAACTACATTCCTTTAAGTTGGTACTCCCATCATGCCTGGTGGGTGGGAAATATATCCTGCTGTTGCTGAAGCCCTTGCTCCCCCAAGACCAAGTCAGGTCTGAGGATAGGTGATCACGGCACTGAAGGGAGCTTGTCTGGCCACCGAGCAACATGTGCCCAAAGATTATCTGTGAGACACCTTCATGACTTCTACAGGTTCAGCAGCTCATTGATGCTTTCGTTCTAAAATTGGACCATGCAAATGTCAAACTGGCCGGGTTTCAATCTACCAATATGGACCACACAGGCATTCATCATCATTAGGGCACTTAGTACAATATCTGGTATTCATATTAACCTAATTAGTTACAGTTATTTTGGTTATGTAGCAACTGATAAATAACATTAAATTAGCAATTAGGACACCTATTTTTCATCCTCACCTTAGACACTACCTTGTGCTCTTCTGGTAGCTTTGGCAGAAAGTCGACTAGCTTCTCATTGATATAAGGAACTCTGCCCTCTTCTCCTTCCAATTAACCCCCTATTCGAACCCAGCAGTCCTAATCTATTATCCTGTGGATAATTTTACATTTTTTCTTCTTGGCCAAAATACTTTATTCTGTCCAGGAACTATTCCCCACATGTTGAGACCTAAGCTATTGGAAACTAATCCAGTGTTTCTGTTTTAAAGACAGAGTCAATAAACAGAGACTACTTAATTGAATGAAGTACAAAAAGGAGAAAAGGGCTTAAAACATATTATTTTGAATGAAAGTTTTAAATACATAGGTTAGATTTATATCTGAAAACATTAAGAAATATTTACTTTCTTGGTGTAAAATTACTCTAATGCATTAGTCTGTTGAGTGTTAACCCTTTCCACCTCATGTGCCTAAGAGATATAGGAAGACTACACCAACTGTTTCATCTTTATCCCTACAGACACTTAACTGACTCTTTTTTTTTTTAACTCAGTGTCAGTCATAAGCAAACAGTTTTATCTGTTTGAGAAATTTCCCCATTTGGATTTAAAAACAAAAGATTCAGAGGAAAATCCATTTCCAGCTAAATGGCAGTGGAGTAGACATATAAAATATAATGAAAAGTAAGGATTTCAATTTAAAGAAGACATGGTAAAAGTTGAAAGTCATATTTGATTATATGTTCATTTTGTATCCTGTACCTGCACTATCCAATACAATGGTCTTTTTTTTTATTTAAATGTAAGTTAAAACTACAGTTAACCAGAATTTAAAAAGGATTGTACTATGCCCAGTTGTACTATGTACATTTCAAATGCTCAATGGCCATATGTAACTATTGTTCTATATTGAATTATTTAGTCTATATAATAGAACATTTCCATCATTTTAGAAAAGTTTATTGGACAAGTCTGGTCCATATAGTTATCACAATACTCCTTTGAGTTTGATATTTTTCCCATGTTGATGATTAACTAAATCTCAGTGAATTTAAGAAGCTGCTATTTATCCACTTTTAAAACTAAAAGACCTAGGATTTGAATTTAACTTTGTTTTACTGTAAAGAAAATACTTGAAAATCTGTTTTGGGCACTCAACTACTTTTATACATTCTTGATTATAATTACACTTATGGAATAACCTGTATATGTTTTGTTTTGCACAAATCAGCAGTTGATAGGATTTATGAAATATTTCAGATGGAGTCTCCCACCTCCAGCTCTAAGAACAAGTCTTTTATAGGACATAGATTAAAATGGAATGTGCTTGTAGTTGATTCTCTGACTATATTTAAAGTGTGTTATAAAATCAAGAATCATGGACTCAAGACTAAAACTCTAATTCTAATAAAATTTAGTTTGTATTGATTTTTGTGGGCTTATAATTGTTGTCTCTTTTATCTTTTTATAAGAACTGAGTATCTCAATATATTTTCATGGAAAAAAGCCTGAATATTCTGCTACGAATCTGCTGCGTCTTGACACTGTAGATGATGGGGTTCATCAAAGGTGGGAAAAGAATGTAGATGTTGCCCATGAGGACATGGACAATGGGGGACAGATGCTTGCCGAAACGATGCACCATTGTTAGGCTAATGATAGGGATGTAGAACACGAGAACTGCACAGATGTGGGAGATGCAGGTCTGAAATGACTTATGTCTCCCCTCCTGAGAAGCGATTGCCAGGACTGATTTAAGAATCAAGACATAGGAGAAAAGGATAAGAACAGCATCCAACAATAGTGTGCAAATGACCAGCATCAGGGCATAGTAGCTATTGAATCGGATATCGGAGCAAGCTAAACGGAGAAGGTCCTGGTGCAGGCAGAAAGAGTGAGAAAGGATGTGGGGATGGCAATAATTTAAGAATTTTAAGCGAATGATGACTGGAGGTATAAGTAATGTACTCCTACATAAAATTGCCACCCCAATTTTCATGATTTTGTCGTTAGTTAGGATGGAGGAGTAGTGTAGTGGGTGGCAAATAGCAATGTAGCGATCAAAGGCCATAGCGAGGAGGACAGAGGACTCCATAAAGGACAGACCATGGATGAAATAGGACTGGGCAATGCAGGCATCCAGGCTGACTTCCTGACTCAGTGCCCACAGGATGCCCAGCACTGTGTGCACTGTGGACAGCCCCATGCACAGGTCGGTGAGGGCCAGCATGGCCAGGAGGTAGAACATGGGCTGGTGCAGGCTTGGCTCCGTCCGGATCACATGTAGCACCATGCAGTTGCCCAGAAGCACCATGGTGTAGATGGTGGAGAAGGGAATGGAGATCCAGGGATATTGCTGCTCCAGGCCAGAAAATCCAGTAAGAAGGAAGGAAGAATTCATGCTATGGCTTACTGAAGCAATCACTCTGGAACTAAAATACACCTTCCAGCCAGCAAGAGTCTAAGCATATTTCAAAGAAAATACTCCAATTTCAGATGAGTTAGATGGAATTTTGAGGCCAACAGCATTATTCTAAAAGTTTACTAAATTTACGAAATATAGCCAAGCAACTCTATTCTTTAGAGGCATATTATCTGTTTCATGGAAGAGAATGGTCTTTTCCTGGTGTCATTTAAGAGCCATTATTCAGCCACTGGAAGGGGTGTCCTTAGAAGCCACATGTATTGAACAAAACAAATATAATAAAGTTGAAAACTGACTTTCAAAAAAGATATGGTACATTTTCCCAAGGATGCTGATGAGATACAGTAACTAAAATTGAGAGCTAAGTTTCTCAAAATATTCTTCTTCTCCCCACCAGTTCATTAAGCATTTAAGAATAATCTTTGAGACCTGGCTGGTGTGGCTCAGTGGTTTGAGTGCTGGCCTGCAAACCAAAGGGTCGCTGGTTCAATTCCCAGTCAGGGCATATGCTTGGGTTGTGGGACAGGTCCCTTGTAGGGGGAGGGTGAGAAGCAACCACACATTGATGTTTCCCTCTTTCTCCTTCCCTTTCCCTCTTCCTGAAAATAAATAAACAAAATCTTTAAGAAGTAAAAAATAATTATTAAAAAAGAATAATCTTTGAGATTTAATGTTACAGGTGCACTTACATAGTTATTTCATACCCATCATTTTCTACTTTGTGTTGTCTCCAAGTGTATTTTTCCTCCAAATCGTATTTAGTAAAGGTGTTCCTGGTTTATCTCACTCCTGATGACATAGCCAGGGGTTACTTTTTCTTCACTGGTGCTAGGCAGAGAGGGGTATTTATACACAAAACCTTTGATGAATGATTTCCCACAGGAGTGTTGCCCCCCTGAGATGTTAGACTCGTCTGTGTCTTTGTGGCATAGAGACTTAAGTTGAAGACCCACAACTTCTGACATCAGTCCAGTGTATACTCTGCAATTATTGATTCACTCAATCAGTTGGGTATTCATTTAATAGGCAATTATGAAAGGGACTGAGTAATTGTTTCTCTTTCTTAGAATCTGCCATTCTAAAACTCAGAAGGCCAATGTCAAATAGATGTCCAGAAGTTTTAAAAGCCTCATTGCAGCAGAAGTGATTGACTTCTTCATATAGTTTTCCTGCTTTAGTTAAGTCCTGGCCCTTGTAATGTAGACAGGTATTTAAAAGTCTCATTTAGTTTAATTAATTCAATGTGTTAAAATCACTTCAGTGTTTCTGTGACCTATTCTTAATTTTTGTTTTATTAGTTCACCAGGCACCTCCTCAGGCACCTCCTCAGGTATTTTCCTTGAAAGTACCTTTCGTCCCTGTCAGCATTAGATAGCTTAGTTTACTCTTTTAATACATTTCCTTCATCAAATAGAAATCTTTTGCCCTTTAAAGAAAAACTGGTCAGGTTTTGAACATTTCTCTTATTTTTCAGAATTACCATTTCCCTTCTTTTATGAGATTTTTCTCCTGATGTTCTCCCTGCTTAAATGTTCTCTCACAGGGAAAAAACTGAGATTGAGGAAAATCTTCTCAACCTCTGCTTCCTCTTTGTAAAATAATCTTAAATTTTTTTCTCTGTATCTCAACCATCCCTTACCAAGAAGCCCATTAACTAAAATATGTTTCCCATATGTTGGTATTATTAATATTATTATGTTATTGGTAATATTATATATAATTAGTATTATATATTATTAATTTGATAATATATTTATCCCCATAAAGTTTATTCAACTTATAATTTGACATTCATTAGCCTAGTTATTTGACTAATTCTCTGTTACACACTGAACTTTAAGTTCTCAGAAGTGAGAACAGGGTCAACTTTTACTCCATATTGTAGTAAAATTTGAATGTCTAAGTCCTTACTTCCCCTTTGAGCCCAGACTCATGCATTCATTTGCCCACTTGGTATCTCCATCAGGGTATTTAACTTAAAAATTAAAACGATAACAATAAAATATATTATTTTCCTCAGAAATCTAGTCTCTCTCCATTTCCTCCTGATGTCATAAAATGACCCCATCAATTATCCAATTGCATAAGAAAACTCTTAAGGGTCATTCTTGATTCCTTGTTTTTCTTCTCTCTCCTGCCTGTTAAATCCTTCATCAAAATCTGTAATTTACACCCTACGACATACCATGAATCCTCCTACTTTTTTACCTAAAACTGCTGATGTCAGATCACACCATCATTATCTGTTCCTTGATGATTGTATTACTTTCGTAGGTAGTGTCATTGTTTTTTTTTCTTGCCCCTTAAAAATGTCTTCCCCCCAGAGAAACCTGACTGTTTTTCTACAAACATCTACTAAATTACAATAAGTCCTTGCTAAAAAAAAAAAAAGAAGAAAAAAAAGAAAAACTGATGGATTCTTATTGGTTTTATAATGAAATATAAATTATTTATCATGGTCAGAAATCTTTATACGACCTGGCCCATCTACCTCTTCTGCTTTGTAAACCACTGTTGCCTTCACTCCCTAATCTCTAGGTATCTTTCTCTTCCTCAAAACAAATGAAGAGGACTCCTCTCTCGAGATCTTTGTCCTTCATCTTTCCTCTGCTTAGAGTTATCTACTCCAAGTACTTGAATAAAGGTTCCTTTCATCATTCAGGTTTCAGTTGTTGCTTCTTCAGAGGGATATTTGTAACCCCAACAGCATTCCCCCCGCCCATCCTCTCAAAGAAGTTACTCTCATTGGAATACTCTGATTGGTACTTATACCACTTATATGCTGATTGTCCGTTAGATCTATTGGAATTTCTAAAAGGAGAAGGAGCTATGCCTGGTTTTTCCTCATTGACATACAAAATGAGGTTTGCGTAGAGCAGATATTTATTAAATAATTGTTGAATTATGAATTAATCTATAAGTTAAAATTTGCACAATTATAGAGGTACAAAAACAAGATAAATGCAAATACATTGTAAACATGCCATGAAACTTAAAACATGCAGATTTTAAAACATTCATCTGATCCTTGCTGCCCACACACTATCAATCTGATGTCATTGAATATAAGATTTATGTGACATATAAAACAAACATTGACCTAGAAATCCTTGCTGACCTCAGGCACAAAACTCAGAAGTTAAATATGATTCCTATCATTCTCAGCCTGACCCAGACGTATAGGCAAAGCCCTGGGATTGATGATGAAAGAATCAAAGGATGAAGACACTTAGTAAAAGCACATACTCTCATTCACTTTCCTTCAAACTAGCTGCAAGTGTTAATGATGCCTCCACAGAGATTATCAGGCTTCTGGCAATAGAAGATCCATAAACGTTGGGAAAAAAATTTAAGTTCTATTTTGAGAGGTAAGATGGAAGTCAGGAGATGATAGTGTTAATGAGACCAATCAATGAAGATTTCAAGAGGAAAGTGTTCAAATATGTCAGCTGCACCATATGCTCCACCTGTACTGACAAAGAGGGGGAAAAAAGCCCCTCACCTCCCCAAGCATCGTGCTGTTATGCCACCTGAAAGTCAGTGTCCCTAATAATTTTCTGAATTTCTAGCAACCAGGACAATGTCTGGCATGAAATAAATAATTAAACAGGAAAAGCAGCAGTGAATTTGAGCCTGGGGCTGTGATAGGGCGGTGGTACTCCCTCTGTGCTCTTCATCTGGAATCCTAGAATGTTGGCTTAGAAAGTGCTTCTTGGATCAAATTAAACAGATTGCATTTTCAGGGGGCCCTTTTCTTATCCCTTGTAATTCAAACCGACCTACATGTCCAGGCATCTGTAATTTTTTTCTCTCCTTTAGACATGATTTCCTATGTGATCACTCGTTGCCTTTTTCGGACTAGATAGGCTAACGAGCAACAGCCTTTGCTTACCCCAGAGGCACTGAGGAAGAGCGTTGGGTCTAAAAGTCAATATCTTTATAATTATGTTGAAGAGAAAATATTGCATTTTTTCAAGATAGTCCAGACTTTTGCTGTGCTTCAGCATAATTATTTATTTAATGACATCCACACAGGACCTGCTTGGAACAATAATTATATTGACTCTGTTCTATAGATAATTCCTCTTGTGTTCCCATCTGGCTACCAGCAGGAGGCAGAAGCGGTCCATTGATTTTTCCCTTTCTTCAAGGAGGCATAAAGCAAATTTGTTCTGGACCTGGTTAAGCATAACTGAGGCCAAACACTTAAAGGTTTTGGCATGGTTAAAGAGCTAAGAAACTTCCGTAAGCCTAGTCCAAAGAACTATATGTTCAGAGGTTGTGATATGCTAACATCAGAGACAATTTATTCACTGCAAACCCAGAGTAGACTTAAAATTTCCATTTACATGAAGGGTTATGATTATTAGTTTTGTAAATGAGTTCTTTATTATATATTATTTTTATTTTTATATTCTTTATTATATATTTATTTTGTATATCTGTAAATAATACTGCCATCATGATTGAAATATTTAAACATATTATTTATAATTTGGAAACATGATCAATATTATAATACATGGTGCATCTGTTTAGTTGTTGCCATCTGGGTATTGAATAAATTTCTGTAGTATTTGTATGATTTGATTAAACTATTAGATAAATAATATCTCTCAAGGGAATTTACCTGTTTGAATACTTTCCTATATCTAAGAAAATGTGAGGCAACTCAATAAAAAACAGATATAATAAAATGACAAACACTGAATGCAAGATGAAAAACAAACAGAAAATTGCAAAGAAGATTGCATCTAAATCTCTTTAATTATACTGAAATTATACATTTAAATTTTTTAGTATAAATACTTAGAATGTTATACATATTTAAAATTGTTCCCTGAAAATTACAGACTAGGCCAATGCTATCGAAACCAGTCCTCCCATTTTCAAGGTAAAGAAATGTGTAGGGATTTTCTAAAAAATTAAATATCAAAACCCAGACTGCTAGGCCCCAGGTTTAAATCGTTCTCCAAGGCCTTTTCCTGGCTTCAGTTAAGCCGTCTGCGGTCACCATCTCCAGCACTTCCCTCATTCTCTGACGTTCACATAATAAAGAAGAATAGCTTGGTCAGTAATAAAAAAAAAAAATTGTCATATCAAATAAGATGCATTGGGAATTTCTAATAACACTCTAAATAAAATGGACATAGAAGGAACTTAAATGCAATAAAGAATGTTTACAAATCTTAAGACTCTATTAGAGACTATTATTAATAAAACGTGTAAGCTGATGGCCATAGGTAAAAGCAAAGGTTCTTTATACCTTCAGTAACCAGTTATAGAGAAGTAGAAAAAAATTCCATTTAATAAACAAAATATATAAAATCCTTGGTAATATATTTAATAAAAAAAGAAATAGTCAAAAAAAAGAAAAGGGTGTTTAGAAAGAGACCGCATGACCTTCCGTTGTTCTTCTAGGCTCTGCCCTTCCTTTCTATAGGTACTTCTGTTACTTTTTTATTTTCTCTCTCTTTTCCATGGAGTTAAGACTATCAACCTAGATCCAGGTGCCAAAGCTGACAAGGTGGTGAAATTTCAAACCTACTTAATTAAAGCCATTTAAGAATGTGTTAATAACTCAGTCTGTAAGCATTCCTTGCGATCCAAAAACAAAAACAAAACTTTCCTTTTCCATTGTTTAATTTTGTTTTTATATATTTAAAGTATAAAATTCATATAGAAATGTAAACAGATCATAAGTATGCAGCTTGATTAATAATTTCAAAAGAATTCATCCCTGGAACAACAACTCAGATGAGAAAATAGAATAATAAAAGTATCCTAGAAGGACCCCATGTACTCCCTCTTTGTCATTAGCCTCATTCTCTCCAAAGTTAACCGCTATCCTGATTTGTCTCATTTTACCTATTATGATTGATTTATTTTTTCTTTAAGAATTATATATGAAATAAATGTTACCATATTTTTTGTGTCTGACATTTATGCAACATAATATTTGTGAATTGCATTCACGTTGTTTCTATAACTAGTATATTCTTGTTTCATTGCTATATGTTATTCCATTTTATGTATATTACACCATAAATTTATTGACACTACTATTGATGGACATTTTGGTCTTTTCTTGCTTTTGACTGCAGTGAATAATCCCGCTGTGCAGATTCTTGTACATTTTTTCTATACACAAAACACACACACACACACACACATGTGTGTAAATTTACAAAAAGTGTTGGGTCATAGGATATACATGTGTTCTCTAGTACAGACTTCCAAAGTGTTTATCTTTGCATGGAAGAAACTGAGTTCCAGCAAGTTTAAATCACTCATGACTACATCCTGGAACAATTACCAGTGCACATTTTTTTTTGTCTAGGCTCGACCAGGACTTGCATGTGAAGAATTGTGTGAAGCAAGTGGATCCCGGTAGGAGTAAGATGAGAGAAATACCAGGACACCTAAGTGGGCCCACATACCTCCAAAGGTTGTTCTCCCAGAAATATCTGACTAAACTTTGGGGGAGGCAGTAAATTGTCTCAGTAAGGTAGAAAATTGCTTCTTTGCAGACAGTCAGGTTATTCTTTTTCACAGCTGGGCCTAATGTGCAAAGTGAGAGAAAGGGGAATGTTGCCTATTCTAAATCTTCTGTTATTTTAGTCTATTTCTGATAGGAAAATAATAAAATCGATGTCTAGAATACCTTCTATGTTGCTCTGCTCTCTTTATTTTTTTCTCTTCTCAAACCTTTTTTCTTTTTACGTATTTCTCTTGCTTTTTATTAACCACCCCCTTTTCTCCATAAAGTCAGGGTTGCCTAATTCTTGTTTAGGTGCAAAAGCTGTTATAACAGTGAAGTTTAAGCCTAATTCTACCATCCAGAATGAGTAGGCAGATGAGGAACAGCATCTGCCCAGACCTAAGGTCTCCAACTTCCCCCATGTGCTCCACGTGTTATTTCTGCAGCTCCCGAACTCAGGGCGCATCAGAAACTGGCAAGGGCTGTGTAAGGTCATACCACCCTGAACGCACCTGATCTCGTCTGATCTTGGAAGCTAAGCAGGGTCGGGTCTGGTTACCGCTTGGACGGGAGAAACTGACAAGGGCAGCTCTCATGCATTTTATTTCTTTACCAACAAAACAAAGCTACCTTTACCTCCATATTCCCCTTCCAGTAATTCCTCCAAGTGCTTCAGTGTAGTATTTCTTAATCTTTTTAGTGTCATCTGATTTAGTTTCAGATGTAGTACCTGAGTTATAATAAGTACAATTTAAAATTAATGATTTAGATTAGCCCAATGGACCAAAGGGTGTATTATAAATTTGTGTGGAAATATCTCATTTTTACACGCCTCCGAGAAAGACAATAATAAAGAGGTGATTGAATATCTTTAAAGAAGAAGAACCATCTTGGACTAAATTGCTTATACGTTTTTTAAGGTGAGACAACATAGATGGATCTTGAGAGTATCACGCTAAGTGAAATAAGTCAGATGGAAAAGAACAAGAACAATATGATTTTACTCATATGTAGCATATAAAACAAAAAGCAACAACAAACAAACAAACAAAAAAAACAAACAAAAAAGCAAACACAAACAATAGTGTGATGGTTACCAGAGGGGAAGGGTGTGAGGGGAGAATGAAAAGGGTAAAGGGGAGCAAATATATGGTGACAGAAGATTAGACTTAGCGTGGTGAGCATACACAGTGGAACAGACAGATGATGCATGATACAGTTGTATAACTGAAACCTATGTAATGTTATCAGGCAATGTTATCCCAATAAGTTTAATTTTAAAATATTATTTTTACCTCCAGTGTCTAGGACAGAGTTTTACATTTAATATATAGATGGTATAAATGTTTGCTGAGTAAAGCTGAATCAAAGGGAGGTAAAGAGTAATGACTCATCAAATTGCTTTCGTAAAGCACGCACAAGAGCTGTTAAAGACTCACAATTAGGTGTCCAGTTGTGTGTTTTATCATGGGTGATGTGATACAAGAAAAAGAGAACAGAGAAGTTACAGGGACTGTCATACCAACTGACACCAGATAAAACTTTCAGCAACTCTTCTGATTGTCTTTGGCAAGGCAACGAGTAGTCATTCATTATTTCAGAGCACTTCAGGTAGAATTCTATCAGTTCCAGCCTTTTCTTCCAACCTTATTTGTTTCCTAGACCATCTCTTAGTTTCAAAGTCCCCTTCAGTTGATGGCTCCTATGTTTCCTTGCAAACTGAGTTATATCTGGATCCATGACTCTCGGGAAACCGCAACAGAAGAGAAAGTCAATCCAAAACCTGAGGTCTGAAGAAGACAGACAAGATATTTCAGTGAGCGTCATTTCTCAATCTGAGATGTAATGAAGGGCCCATGAATCCACAGAGCACTGTCTTCTAGGCACTGAAGAAATTTTAGACCTGTATTAGAATTTATCAGCAGTAATGCTTCTATGCTCTTATTATCTGTTTTTGAAAATTACTCAGTAACAGAAGAGTATAAAAGAGAACACTGGATGACCTATACAAGAGCCACTGAAACAAGTTTATATTGATTATGGGTGTCTTTCTTCCTTTGTTTTTGTTTTGTTTTATTCCAACTGGGCTATTTCCAAACGCCATTCAATCTTCAATCATCTTGTACCCATGATTTGATCTCTTTGTTTTCAAGTGTCTGACTTAAAAATTAGAAATTTTCTCCCTAACTCGTTGATTCCAGATGCATGTAGCAATGCAGCTTTCTTCTAGACCTGGCTCCTGCCAGCATCGCTGTCTTGACGTTGCTCAGGTCCATTAAAACAAGGCTCCGAAATTCCTTATTGCTCAGCAGTGCCATCCCAGCCTGAGGCCTTTGGGATTTAGGAAGAGATGTTAAATGAATCAACTCTGTATAGATTCTCATCTGGCTCAATTTTTTGTGAAAAAGCAAAGCAAAATAGGGGAGTCACTTCTCATAACCTGCTATGCCTAGTAGCCCCTGGCATCATGTCTGGTCTATTGTATTCCAGTTTTAGCTCTCCCAAGTTCCTGCTGACAGGTTTTCCAGGACTTGAGTGGGCTCGCTGCTGAATTACTGTCCTGATTTTCTGGGTGTGCCTGGCAGCATCCTGGGCAATGCCACTCTCATTCACATTGTCACATCCAAAGGACACATCCCTGCATCAACCTAAACAGGCACTACATTCTGACCATGCTGGCAGGAAATGACCTGGGTCTCTGTGTGTCAACCATACTCACAGTACTGGAACTGTTACGGCTAAATTTTTAAAGTATCCATTTCTATGTCTGTGTCTCCCAGTTTTATTTCATCCATACCTTTTCTTTCGTGGAGTCAGCCATGCTTTTTGCCTTGGCCTGTGATCACTTTGTGACCCTCACCAACCCTCTGAGAGACCCCTCATTTGTCACCAGCTCTCATGTAGTAAAGGATCAGAGTGTTTGGGGAAATTCTTAGTGCATCACTCACCTTTCCTGGCATGTGCCTCCTTGGATTTTCCTACTGTCACAACAATATCCTTTCTCATTCTTACTACCTACACTGGAATATGATCAACAGCTTCTATGCTCCATCAGTCATCTTGCTTGCCATGGGCTCATACTTCCTTTCCATAGTGTTCTCTCATATTCTGATTCTCAGACCTGTAATGGCCATTGTCTCCTACAGGGAGCAACTCAAAGCTCTCAACCCTTGTGTATCTCATATTCTGGCTGCCCTTGTATTTTATGTTTCTGTGTTAGGCCCTTCCATAGTTCCCAGGTTGGCAAGCCATTCCACCCCTGACCATTCATGTCATCAGGTCCAGTGGACATGTCCTCTCTCTACCACTGATAAACCTAGTCATTTATAGCATCCAGATCCACCAGGTCCACCAGGACATTTTCAAGGTGTTCTCTCTGAAATGGACAGGAATCTAGTGTGTTATAGTCAGTCAGTGCCCCTTCAGCTGGATTAGTTAGAAAAAATCAGGTCTTGCTCAGCTCTAACATCAGTACCTCCTATGTGTCCAGGAATCCTTTTCACATTTAGTTACAAGACCTTAGTAAATGTCTTTATTTTACTATAACTCAGGACCAAACAATAAAAAAAATAAAATAAAAACCAGGCCTAGAAGAAAAATCAGTAATGTTAAAAAACTAGTTTCAGAATCGAGTAATTTTGAAAAATCTTTGTCTCTGACCCATTTTATTAATATAAATAATTGAGAGTGGCCTGTACTGTTTGATGGACTTCGCAGTGAGAGACACCTTTCCATAAGGACAGATGCTACTGGACACTCAAACAAGAATATTAACCTCTTCCTATGTTATACGCATCTGTGCTCTGTCTGCTGCTTACATTCTGCTCTGCCTCCAGCCAGTGTTAGTACAGGAGTAGACCAACAGCCAGATACTACCTGGTTGAAAAGTTGGGCATTCATTACTTGGAGACACTTGACTTCCAACCAGATACTTACTGGGTGATGTTTATTGATTTGACAATCAGTAATGTTTACTTAAGTTTTCCCAATTGTGACATTACATTTTTTACACTACTAATGATTAAAAGAAGCAAAAGCTAGAAAGGACCATGTGAGAATTTGAACGGTACTGGGCAAAAGATACAAAAGGAAACTGGGGTTAAGTATCTGAGATAGCTTTTTTATCATAAGAAAACCACCTATCGCTTGAATAAGCTTTGCACCAACAAGCGTAATCTTGCCTAAAAAGAGTACTCTGCTTTAAAAAAATCATCATCAAATTATAAAACCTGGACCCCTTAATATCATTAGTCTTTCGCCTCCATCCTCAAGCCCTGGTTTCGACCTCCTGGGCCATCAACGTTTCTGCCTGCCCTACTTCCCCCGTTTCATTTTGTTGCCCATGCAGGCATGTGTGGTCTATGTTCTCCAGACTGCTTGCCCGGCTCTTCTTCCACTTTACTGTTTATCTTAATCTATCAGCTAATACCGATTCTTGTTTAATCTAGATCTACAGGGCCCCTGCCCTTCTACACTCTCTCAGCATGCAAAGTCCTTGCTGTTCAGATCAATATCAAAGGCAAGAGTTTGTTCAGAGGATAAACAAACTTGTCACCAAGGCTCACTTTTAACTACCTTCTGATCCTGGAGGTTTGGAGAATTCCTACTTATATGTTTGGGAAAGCACCTTCTATTCATCTTCATTCTGTATTTATTTATCTACTTTTTTTCTTGGTACTCCAGTTTTGTGACTAAGCAAGTTCTGACTATTCATCATAATAGAACAGCAATGAATAATATTCTCATGTTGCCAGACTTAGGTCTGGCACTGCTGATAAAAAGGTCAGGCATTTAGGTGTCACATTACTGCATATATATTTTTTTAAATCTACATCATCCAGAAAGACCTAATTCTTTTTTTTTATCACAGTATGCTGAATGAAAGCTCAGGTTTTAACTTGATAGGGTATATTTCTAAAAAATGAGCCCAAGGATCAAGAAGAAATTATTTCCAGAGGGAACAGAAAGTAACACCATTTTAATGATTATCATACTGCAATCTCTGGGTACCTTTTTAGCGATATCTACCACCTCAGAGCAAGTGCGTGGCCACCGTTAATGTCAATGAAACCCAGAAAGAGTGAATAGCAGTAGTGAGCCCACCTGTAGTATCAGGGCCTGTTCACCCAATCTCCCCAACTAGGTGGAAGCTTCAGTTGTGTAAATTAGTAGGTAGGCTTTGAAAATCTTCCACTGACAAGCATAAAATACTAGGCTCATTCCAGAGGTCAAAATAAATCGGCTTCATAGGGGTGTGTATTGCATAGACTAAGGAGGAATTTTCTGAGGTCCATACTTCCTAAAGATCACTTCATCCTCTTACCAAGGGCACCTCTACTCTTATCTGCAACTGCTGTCTGTCTTGACCATCCTAGCCTATTCAAGTGCCTAATCCATGAAGGCAGGGGATATTTCTGGGTTGTACACTACATGCTAAGTATTAAAGAGAGTTCAATTATTGCCTTTGTATATAAAGCCACTTCTTCACTCAGATTTCCCACGAGAACCACTTAGCTCATTGGATCTAAGGCTGTAATAGTTTTCCATGTCATTTCTGGAGCAACCGATAAAGCTTCAGTAGGCCGTGCATATGCTGGCTGTCATCCTTCTAGCAGAACTGATGGAATGCTGAATGGGTAGCCATGCCTCTGCGGAGTCGCTGCCCACACCATGATCATCAGCTAAGGGAGCAATCATCCACAAAACTACCCTGTGTAGGCTGCCAGGCGTAGATCTTCATCTTAGTTTCCCACGGAAGTCTGAAGCTGCATCTTAAAGCTTGGAAGACAGGTCACATTTGGTCCAGCTTCATCAAAAGTAAATACCACTTCTCATTTCTTATTCGTTTTTACTTCAGCAATTCTGATTTGCTTTTTGACCTCCTGAATTTTAACTTTATATTTTATACTAGCTACTGAAAGTGCTCTCATTGAGGTCACAAATGGATTTGTAACTGTTAAAACTAATGTGCAAATTTTAATATCTATCTTGGTTCATCTTTCTGCTGTATCTGACTCTTATCGACTACTATTGCCTTATTCAAATGCTCACTTCTCTTTGATTCCTTGGAACAAGACCAAAATGCTCAGAATAATACCATTAATTATGGATATTATTTTTAAAGCATAGCTTATGCAGTTTAGCACCCGAAAAAATCCCAGAGTACTTCAAGAGCTCAAAACATGAGGTTTTAACTAATCAAGAGGATTTCACGAGAGTAGATACAGACCTCTGTAAGCGCGTGTGTGCTGTGATTGGCAAAGAGAGCAAAGCAGGCAATGCACCAGCAGTAGCCTTCGCAATAAGTCAGAGATTTGACACAGCGTTGGCATTAAGTAGAAATAACATCTGATGGAGTCCCATTTGTTTATTCTTTCCTTTACATCCCTTGCTCTAAGGGACATATTGGTGAAAATGTGGCTGCGTGGACTATCTGAGATTTTCCTGCCTATGTTCTCCTCTAGGACTTTTATGGTGTCACAACTTATATTGAAGTCTTTTACCCATCACAAGTTTATTTGTGTGTATGGTGTAAGTTGGTGGTCAAATTTCTTTTTTTTTGCATGTAGCTAATGGAACTGGACAGCATTATGCTAAGTGAAATAAGCCAGGTGGTGAAAGACAAATACCATATGATCTCACCTGTAAGTGTAAACTAATCAACCAAACAAAAAAGGAAGCAAAATATAACCAGAGATACTGAAATAAGGAACAAACTGACAGTAGCAAGAAGGGAAGGGGGGAGGGATAATGGGGGAAAGAAGGGAAGGGTTGTCAAGGAACATGTATAAAGGACCCACGGACAAAACCAAAGATGGGTAGGATTGAGGGTGGGACGGGGAAAAATGGTGGCAGGAAAATGGAGACAACTGTACTTGAACAACAATTAAATAAATAAATAAATAAATAAAAGAAATAACATTAAGCAGTAGAGCAAAATACAGGCTTAAATTTTACCACTTTACTAAGGGATATCATGGGAAAGAGGCGAGGTAATCTTGTAGATATTCCTTGTGAAAGCAAGGAATAAAGAAAACCTTGACTGGTTATGGTGGAAGGAAAAAATAATGCATCAGGTATATAAAGAAAGACGACTGTGAAACCCCTGGAAGTCCAATTTTCCCTTTCCTAACTTGTGCAGGCAGTAGATTTTAATCCTTGGACAATACGCCAATTATACTGCATTGTAATTTTAAAGCACTAAGTGCTACTTTAATCAGAAAATAGTTTACTTTCAACTTTTTTGTCTTATTCCAAAATTATGTTCTCTGACTTGGTGACCACATTTTTTAGTATTTTATCAAGTCTACATTGCTATCTTTTCTTTAATGTAATTCTGAAAGGAAGCACTACCTATGGTCTTATTTTTATCTTTCTGATCAGTGTCTCTTATCTCTATGTATCCATTTACCACATATATGCCAAATGACTCCCATAGCGTCTTTTCTGTGAGCTAGCATTCTGCAGGCTTCTCAGACTCATCACATCCAAAAAGTTATGATCTCATATATTTTTCACCAAACACATTTTTTTATTTCTTTTATTTAAAGGTTTTATTTATTTATTTTTAGAAAGGGTAAGGGACAGAGAAAGAGAGGGAGAGAAACATCAATGTGTGGTTGCCTCTCTCGCACCCCCTACTGGGGACCTGGCCCACAACCCAGGCATATGCCCTAATTGGGAGTTGAACACACAGCTCTTTGGTTTATAAGCACTCACTCAATCTACTGAGCCACACAAGCCAGGGCTCTATTTCTTTTTCTAAATTCCCTATCCTATAAGTGACTATCATCACCAAGCAAGAAATCTGAACTTGCTCTATTTATTTCATGTTCCCCCTCATTGTTGCTGTTCCATGACCAACTCCTGATGAGTCTCCGCCCCTCCCTCCACCCAGAATCTGGTTATATGTTTCTCCTTCCAGCGCACTACAGATCCTAAATGCTAGCACATGTCATCTCTTGTACAGATTATTTCAAGAGCCAATTTTATGCTAAAAAAAATTATTAAAATTGTATGGGTCATTTATTTTTGTCATAAAATGAATACATATTGGTTACATCCAACTTGGAAAATGTAGAAATTATAAAGTAAATAAAATACCTAGCAATCTTATTATGGTCTACTTTGGTCTTGTTTGAAACTTTATTTTCCCTTGCTGTGAGAAGATTATACACTATTTCCTTGTGTATTAGAATGTTTCCTAAGGAAAAATTGTACTTCTGTACTTCACTGACCTGATGACTTGCTGTAGCTAGAGAAGTGTGACACCATGTGACATATGCAACATTCTAGCATGACCTATTAGAGCCAATATGTGTTTCTGTAAGCTCCCTTATTCTTTTTTCTCTGCCATAAAAAAGGCATATCTCAATAAGAGTTGTACCTTCAGCCTGGGTAATGAGCTGATAAGACAGATCGAACAAGGTCTTAACCAATTTGCAGCTACCGATATCACTATAAGGTACAGAAAAACCTTTATTTTTGTAAGTTATGAAGACTTAAGATTTTTAGTTTCCTCAGAGTGCCTAGTAAAACTTAATAATACCCACCTTTCAAAAAAATTATGTCTATCAATAGTGTATTTCAGTGTTTTTCTAATATTTTATTCATATAACAGGTTAGCTTAAGAAGTGACTGCATCATGTGTGTATGTATTCATGTGTCTAATACACATGTATATGTGCATGTATATATCATATATAAAAATATACATATATTAGTATGATATGCATGGTTTTCTATCCTATTTTACATTTTATTATGAACATATTTTATATGTCTGTAAGTAAAATATACTTTATTCATGGTATTTTTTAATAGTTTGGCAAATTTCCATTAAAATTATATTAATTTTACTTTATAATTCTTATTATTAGGTGAAGTAGTGCTGACATATCTGCATATATTTTTATATTTCTCCTTATGATAAATTCCTAGACCTGCAATTGCTTGGTGAGAAAGGCTGAGAGCATGTGTTGCATGGATTCAGAGAATGTTAACATTTTAGAGTCTCAGCAGGAATGTATGGGGGGGCTGGCTGCTCTGGCAGCGCCTGTGACAACGTGGAACATTGTGCGTGAGATAATAGTATGAGCCAGAACATGTGTCCCTTAAAAAATATTTTGAAGTAACAGATGGAGTTAAAAAGCTTTAAAGTTTACTAGCAATTACTATTTATTTAGTATACTCCATGCAATTTTTAAAGTTTTCTCGGAAAGAAGGTGATGGGATTAACCAAAGAACATATATGTAAAACCCATGAACAAGGACAACAGTGCGATGATAACCAGAAGGAAGGGAGAGTGGAGGTTGGGAGGGGGAGGGCAAAGTGGGGTGGGGTGGGGACATCTGGAATGATGTCAACAATAAAAATAACGACAAAAATAATGAAAAATAAAGTTTTCTCTGCTTTTTTCTGTGAATGAGAAATTTCCATACCGGGATGCTAACCATTCTTCTGTATACATCTTATAGATTTGTTTTGCAATTTATCTGTTACTTTTATTCATAGGATTTTATTTTATTGTTAAAGATTTTTTATTTATTTTATTTTTAGACAGGGGTGAAGGGAGGGAGAAAGAGAGGGAGAGAAACATCAATGTGCAATTGCCTCTTGCACACCCCCTACAGGGACCTGGCCCACAACCCAGGCATGTGCCCTGAATGGGGAATCGAACTGGCAACTCTTTGGTTTGCAGGCTGACACTCAATCCACTGAACTACACCATCCAGGGCGGGATTTTATTTTGAATATAAAGAACATTTAAAATGTTTTTATTGTGAAACAACTCAATCTCTCCCTTTGAGTTTCTACTTTGTGTTGATAATTCAAAGCTCTTTGTTATCCCTGAGAGTATATATCCTCTCATATTTTTCTTGTAGTTTTTTTCATATCATTATTTTATTTTAACACTGATGTCTGCAATTGTTAAGTATGTCATTAGGTAGTTATTTCCCTTTATTATTTCCAAAGAGTTAGGTAGTTTTTCAATCATTATTTGCTTGTTTCCATTTTCATGAAATATCTTTTCTCATCTTTTTACTTTCGGTCTGTGTGTGTCTTTTGATCTAAACTGAGTCTCTTGTAGACGGCATATGCAATGGTCATGTTTTGTTATTCATTCAGGCATTGCATGTCCTTTCATTGAAGCTTTTTATCCATTTTCATTTAAAGTAATTTTTTATTGATATTTATTTATTGCCATTTTATTATTTATATTTTTATCTCTTTTTCTCTACTTCTTCTTAAAGAAGATTCTTTAACATTTCTCATAATATTAGTTTGGTGGTTATGAACTCCTTTAACTTTTTCTCGTCTGGGAGGCTCTTAATTGGTCCTTTGATTTGAACTGATAGCTTTGCTGAGTAGAGTTAACTTGGTTGTAGGTCCTTGCTTATCATCACTTTGACTTGTCTCCCTTTTGTTTAGTTCTTCTTCTAGAGTTTTGTTTTGTTCTTTTATTTGGGACATTTTTTTCGTCTCCTCAGTTTGGCTGTCTCCCTATGTTTGTTTTTATGTATTAAGTATAGCTTCTATATCTCCCAGTCTTCATAGAGTGACTTTATATAACAGGTTCTCTGTAGAGCACACTAGGGCTGCCTCCCCAGTTACCTGAACTAGGCACTTCAGGTGTGGTGTGCCCCACTTGTGGGCTTTGTGCACCTCCTATTGTAGTTGAGCCTTGATTACTGTTGGCACACCAATAAAAGGGATTTACCCTCAGGCTGATAGGCAGTGAGTACTGGCTGCTACCACCATGGAGAATCTGTTATGCAGGAGTTGACACCAAGGAGCAGAACACAGTTTGGTGTAGCTCAGATACCACCAAGTTCACCCCTTGAGCGTGCAGCTCATGGAGTTGTTTGGGTGGTGCTTTGATGTTTTCAGAAGCTGTTTTCCAGGTGTGCTATCTCTAGGGCCTCCCAGAAAGTACAGGCCAAGGTTAGCCGCCACCTGTGTCCTACTCAGCAGTGCCACCTGGCACAAGCTACGAAGTGATCTGCAGATGGCTATTACTTGTGCTGGGCTAAGAGACGCCCAGGAAAGGCCCAGCTGTGAAACGAGACTGGTTGCTGCTAGTGTCGGGCCTGGGGCCACTAAGAAAAGAAGTACTGGGCATACAGAGGCCAGATGCTGCTTGTTTGAGAGATTTTAAAAGAGTTGAAAGCATGAGCTAAGATAGGCCATTGGGCTTCTATATACAGTGGGGCAGGTCTCAGGGAATCACCAGAACAGGGCTCACAGTGTTAGTCAAGCTTATGGAGACCCATTCCTGCCAGCTCTCTGTGGGAGAGCTCAGAAAAGGAACAATGGTCTCTGCCAGTATTTGTGCCTGAAAGAAAACTGCACCTCTAGCCCCGGCCTTGATGCTAAACAATTCCAGTTTCTCCCCATATGTCTTTGGCATCCTTGAAGCTACTGCCCAGGTGTTGGACATCAGACTAGGTGAGTCAGAATAAGTCAGTTCATGAGCCCCTTAAGAATAATGCCTGGGGCTCCTGAGGCCTTCCGACTTACTCAACCACAATCCCCACTGGTCTGTGCAGCCAGAAGTTATCAGGATTTTTCTTCCCATGCTGGAACCCTGGGCTGGGGGTTCTGATGTGAGGATGAGGCTTCAAACTCCTAGAGAGAAGTATCTTTCCCGATTTTTATCCATCACGTGATATGAGCATAGGATCAGTCTATTTTGTGTCTTCATCCCTCCTACCAGTCTTGATGTGGCTTCTATCTTATATCCTTAGTTATAGGACTTCTGTTTAGCTAGACTTCAGGTTGTTCAGAATGATGGTTGTTCCATAGCTTAGTTATAATGTAGAAGTGGTTGTGGGAGGTTCCAAATACCGCATTTGCCTACACCATCATCTTGACTGAAACTGTACATCTTCTTTAGTGAGGTATCATCTGCTACATTCTTTGGCCCTAAACAGTTCTTATGTACATAAAAATGGATTAAAATATAAGGATGAAAAATAAATTGGAAAAAAAAATAAAACTTTCTAGTGGTTTGAAAATTTGCTATAAAGTGAAAAGTAAAGTGAAAAGAACACAACTCTGTGCTTGAATTTCAGAATTATCATGATCATGGTCATTATGGAAACAAAACCAACAAAGAAGTAGTAATCCAAAGAATCTTTCTGTTTGGATATGGGAGTGTAAAAAAGACCTCTCTTCTCTGCCCAGCATCTGAACAGCTGAAAAAAATACATCAAATTTATACAGAGGGAAAACCCTTAATCCATACAGTGGTAAGGTCTGCCTTACTGCTGTAAATTTCATAATCTTCTAAATACTTCTTTATTGTTTGCTAGTTCTAATAGGGTTTATCTTATTCTATGTACTTTACTCACAAGTGCCTACTGGATGCCAGGGTGTCGATTATCAGTGGAATGCCTCTCAATTCCAAATCCACTTTTAATAGACTATTCTGTGATAATGAAGATAAGTTCTTCAAAATTCTCCTTTTCCAGTTGGCAAAATGTTAAGTTGTCCCAGCAGTGTGTGCTGGGGAGCCCTGGAGGAAGAAGGGGGTTCTTTTCCTCGTTCTGGTGTGATCCTCTAAGCTGGATCCTGCAGTAGTCCCCGTCTCTGTGGCACCAGGCTGTGACAGAGAGTTGTGCTTCTGTGGTGCCAGCCCCCACCAGCACCCATGGCTGTGCAGCAGAGTGTTTCAGTCTAGCACCTCCTGTGAACGGCTTCCTTTTTACACCCTGTTGAGTGACTTTGCAGTACAGTGCTTCTCTTCTGGAACTTTTCTATGGCTCACTTCTCTTCTCATCCCCTCAGGCAGTTTTATAGAACAATCTGAGATTTAGTTCTTATACATGGGTGGCTTCTGTTGGTACCCCGGGGAGAGGATTCTCAATAAATGCTGCTGACGTGACACCTCCTCATGGGTGGTTTCTCATACACATCCCCTTGGGCACCTTTGGGGACTAAAAAAATTGTTTAACCTTCTGTTGAGCTTCAGTTGTGGTCTCTCAAGAGGTTTGGCTATCAGTCCCAGGAGAAAGATGCCTCCCAGATTTTTCCTTAATTACTCTATCTAAGAACTAGGAACAGGGCCTGCCCCTATCTCCTCTATTATATTTTTAGTCCTTGTTACTCTTTATTGACTAGTCTTCCATTTCTCCAATCTTTGATTATAGTTAAAAATCCTTTATAGTTAAATGTTTCTTTTCAAACTGCAGTCTGATTTCAGCCTCCGAATTGGAGCTGACACACTGAGCTGGGGCTGTTTAATAATGAAGAAATCATACAGATCCCTAAATACAAGAGGCCGGGGGCACGAATAGGAACCAGGTAAGAAATAATATTTCTGGTTATGTTTATTTTCTCTTTAATGAGACAACAACTCTTCTAGGATTTATTATCAATATTAATTAATGATAGCACTTCTACCTTTATTTTTCACAATAATTGTAACAAAACACTATTATATTACATGTGCTAAGTCATGTGTCAGGCATCGTGAAGTACCAGATGTTGGAATAAACTTTTTTGTATACATTATCTCATTTAATCATTACAGCCACACCATAAGAAAGATATCTATCATTTTGAATATTTTACAGGTAATAAAATTGAGGTATGGGAAACATAAGTGATTTCTACAAGGTCAAAGCTAATAAGTGGTAATACTGTTTTCAATACAGTTTGATTTCAAAGCTTATGTTTTAACTACTATCCTATCCCCCTTTACTTGCCAAGTTACAGTACATAAACACCTCTTACGCTTAATGACCAGAGTGTATATTTTGTATGTAAATATTTAATTTTAAATATGTCTTCCACAGTGTTTACCAAAGTTCATATCCGTATTTTATTCTATCCTACCCTATCTTATTCTACCCTATTCTGTCCTATTACCTTGGAGGCAATTTTGCTTCAATTGTCTTTGCTACATACTTGAAATTCTCAGCACACCAAACACACTACTATAATTGTCAGTGATTTGGCATATGCCATTCTCCTTTTCTTTTCTTCTCTTTCTGAAAAAATACTACTTATCATTCATTTTATATTAAGGGCTTCACCATCTGATCTTATAAAACCTTGTACACACTCATTTATAGTCACTTATTAGATGCCTTCCTTTCAGTATCTTTCTAAGCAAATTCAGCATTGGAGTACAGGAAGAGACAACAACCATTTCACATTCATATATTGCTCCTAGAATCCAGCATCCACATATGAGGCCATCGAATGAGGAAATGACATTAGAGTGTGCTATTGCTGGTAACATTGCGCTGTTGACTACACAGGCAGAGAAACCTTCAGAGGTAAGATGAGAAAGAGAAGAGACCCCCAGTCATGTTTGGGATATGAATGCAAAAGCATCCTGAGAAGAATGGGATTCCTTTGGAATGAGCCCATGACAGGGTTTCAAGACAGCAGTGAATATCAAGCCAAAAAAGCCCTCAGTCCTATCTTTATCACAATATTAGCAGCACTTTTCTTCTAAATACAGACTGTGAAAGGCTCCAGGGAGGAGGCAGTCAAAGGACCTTCCCCTGCTTCCCCCCCTGCCAGCGAATCCCCATGAGATGATGGGAGGAACTGGCATCAGAGTGATGGGGAGGAGAAGCAGTGGGGACAGCAAAACTAGTCAGAAAAACCTTAGAGGAATAGGGATATCTTTAGGCAGAAGAAATGAGTGGATTTAGGGCTATAGGGCTCTGGAGAGCTGAAGAGAGAGGAGACATTTACAAGACAGGCTAAATAAAATAATAGATTTAAATTAAAAAAATAACAAAATTCGAACCCCCAAATCCAGCTTCAACTTGAACCTTTTTCTGAAGGCAACGAAGAAGAAGCAGCAAGGTCTGTTGCCCACATCTTAACTATTTGCAACCTTTCTTCTCACAGAGTCCAAGATACGGGTATGTTTGCCTCAGGTCTCACTTAGTCCTTCATTTCTTTGTTTTAAGTACCTTGCCCTCCCATGTGCCATCTGAGTGAGAGACGCAGAAATAATTTAAAACACCAGTGCAATGAAAATAAATGCTTTTTATTAAGCAGAAACCAGATGTTCAGATCTCTTCATGAAATCCCCATGTGAAGCTGTTGGGCTCTGGGGCAGAGGGCACCTTTCCCGGAACACAGGGAAAGGGGCTCAGTGGTATTTGTGAGCCAGGGCGGTGGCCACGCCGGCCACCACCTTCTGGTAGGCAGCCTGCACCTGGGGGGTGAATTCCTTGCCAAAGCAGCGAGCCAGCACAATCACCAGCACGTTGCCCAGGAGCTGTGGGGAAGAGGTGGACAGACATACACATATGGTTAGCAGCTTGCATTCAAAGACACTGGCCGGCAGTCATTTCTTCCTGCCTGCACTTGAGCCCAAAGTGATCCCCTGGTTATCCTCATCAGTGCACATTAGTAAGCATTTCTGTGTTTATATTACATATAAATGCATATATAGACTAGGTATTTATGTATTTTATTATGAACATTGTATGTGCTAATAATAGATGAAGTAGGATGAAGGGCTGTCTTTCAGCAACTACTGCTGCCCTACTTCCTACTTCTGGTCTTTTCATCCACAGATATTCAC
>PVJD01015383.1:0-25141 GCA_004026545.1 Mormoops blainvillei | reverse complement strand
TCATATTCCATCACCTTATGTTTGACCCTCTTTCAAGTATATTTCAATTTTTAAAAATATGGCGAGATATAAACCAAACTCATAGCAGAGAGTGCAACTGAGTGCTCAGTTGATTGGAGCATCACCTGGTACACCAAAAGGTTGCAGGTTCAATCCCCCGTCAGGGCACATTCCTAGGCTGCAAGTTCGATCCCAGGTCGGGGCACGTGTAGGAGGCAAGGGATAGATGCTTCTCTCTCACATCCATGTCTCTCTCTCTCTCTCTCTCTCTCTCTCTCTCTCTCTCTCTCTCTCTCTCTCTCTCTCTCTCTCTCTGTCCCTTCCTCTCTAAAATCAATGAACATATCCTTGGGTGAGGGTTAAAAACTAAAAATAAGAAAGATACATCAGAGTGCATATTTCTCAGGCTTGACATGAAATGTGCTTGGCAGTGAGTCCTGACAAATAATTAGTGCTCAGTAAGTAATTGCTACCAATTAGCATCTCTCCATGTCTTTCCCTACACCTTCTATTAGGTGTAATAGTGTTATATTTAGTAGGATCTCTTTCAGCGGACCCGTAGCATTCTCCAAATAATTTTTTGCACAGTTCAGTGCTTGAAGCAAAGCTAAAGCTAGAAAGCACCCTGATGCTGGAGGTCAGGCCAGGATTACAAACACCCTTTCCCACCATGCTGATATTTTGTTCTCAGCGGGGAAAACACCGCCCGCGTGCCACTCTACAAAGAATCAGCAAACTGACATTTGCCTCTGTCTCTTCCAGGCAGACAGTCACAGTAGGTGTCACTGACCACGCACGGGACTGGGTACCAGAGACAAACACGAGACAAAGCCAGTTAGTTGTATGAAAAATGAGATTTAAGCAGAAAGTTGTTTGCCCAAGGTCACTCTGAGGTGGAAGCACTCAGGGGGGTTCATTCCCCACCCCCCCGATCCCCATATTTCTACTAGGATCTTTTCCTGGGAGATGAAAAGGCAGTCAGCTTGCAGGCTGCTTTTCTTTCCATTTCCTGAGCTATTTTTGAACCGTTCTCCTGGTATTCCGCCTGAGGTTCCTTTTCCCCTGGTCTTCTTCACGCCTTCCTAGCTGCACGCTGTTCTCGCTTCCGTGTTTGGAACCGGTCCCCGGGAGGCTGCAATTCTCGCCTCCTCATTTATGATCCAAGCTGTGTCGTCTCACCTCTTGGCTGTCTGCCTCAGACTCGTCACTTCCCCTGCTTGGGATGCTCGGCCCTTTGTAAAACGTCTGCTCAGAGCACATGCAAGAATCAACCGGTGAACGCAGCAGTGAGTGGAACACCAAACTGATGTCTCTCCCTCCCTCCCTTTTAAAAATATCAATTAAAAACATTTTTTTAATAAATGCGTTTTATTTTTTAGAGCAGTTTTAAGGTTTACAGATGAATGGAGTAGATTCCATACAGACTTCCTATATACCCACTATTGCCACGACAAATCCCACTGTTATTATCATTATTATTATTATTGTTTAAGCAGATTTATTGGGATATAATTGATAAACAAAGAAGACTTTTATTTACGATATACAGTTTGATGAGTCTGGGCACGTGCAAACGCCTATGAAACCATCACCACAATCAAAGTAATAGTCACATCTAGAAGTTTCTTCCCACCCTGTTGCCTTTCGTTTCTATGGTAAGAACACTTAACGAGAGCAATCCCCATCCCAAGTTTTTATGTGCACAATATCAGTTGTCCACTGCGGGTGCTACATTGTTTAGCTGGTGTCTAGAACTTACTCACCTGGCAAACCTGGCTTTTTTTTTTTAATGTTTTAAAAGATTTTATTTCTTTATTTTTACAGAGAGGGGAAGGGAGGGAGAGAGGGAAAGAAACATCAGTGTGTGGTTGCCCCTCGCACGCCCCCTAGCCTGCAACCCAGGCATGTGCCCTGACTGGGAATCGAACCAGCAACCCTTTGGTTCACAGGCTGATGCTCAATCCACTGAGCCCCACCAGCCAGGGCCTCTCCGTCAGTTCTAAGTGACAGCTTTGCTGGGTAGAGTAATCTTGGTTACAGGTCCTTGTTTTTCATCACTTTGATTATTTCTTGCCAGTCCCTTCTGTCCTGCAAAGTTTCTGGTGGGAAATCAGCTGACAGTTTTACAGGCACTCCTAAATTAGAATGAGTTAAAATTCAATATAAAGTTTACTCCCCCCTCCTCACACCAGTCACATTTCCAGTGTTCAGGATTCCCACGGGACGAATGGCTACTGTATTTACAGTGTATAGAACATCGTTGTCACCATAGAAAGTTTGGTTGGAGAGTTTCCTGCTGGCGGTCGGAAACACTGAGTGTTATCCCTGTGCCTTTTTGAGAAGGGTTTGGAGTGCTTGGCACTTTTTCCATAACGCTCCTCATCTTGATAAATGCCGCAGTCGAACTGGAGTGTCCTTGTGGGGTCTGTGAGTAGCTCCAAAATGCACAGAAAACTAGTCGCTGGGGACAGCTTCGGCTCCCCGCAGGCACCACAGGTGGAATTCAATTAAAAATAACTTTGTACCCACTTATGTGCTGAACGCAACCAAGTGAGGGAAATGAGCTTTTGCGCCACTCCCAGCGTCCACTCACCCTCTGCCCGCAGAGAGCCCTACACACCTGGCCCGCTTTCCCTAAAAAGTTCTGGGAGGCGCATTGGGCCATGTGGTTGAAATGCTGAATCTATGAGCTATACAGGGTGCTTGTTCAGGTCAGACAGTTTATTTCTCAAGAAATTAAAACAAGCCCTGGCCCAGTAGCTCAGTCGGTTAGAGCATCGTCCTGCAACACCAAGGTTGCAGGTTCGATCCCCGGTCAGGGCACATACAAGAATCAGCCAATGGAACAACAAATCAATGTTCCTCTCTCTCTAAAATTAAAAATTAAAAAACAGAAACACTAATAATGTTCCCCGAAGATGTCCCGGAACTAATGCCTGGAATCTGTGTCTGTTACCTTACATGGAAAAGGGACTTTGCAGATGTAAAGTTAAGGATCTTGAGCTGGGAGACTTTCCCGGCTTATCTGTGCAGACCCAGTCAATCAGAGAGGTCCTTATAAATTGCAGAAGGACATGGGGGTCAGAGAAGGAGCACGCGTGATCTGGGGGCATGAACAAGGACTATGGACTTTCTAGAAACCGGAAAAAGCAAAACATGCATGGTCCCCTAGAACCTCAGAAAGAAGACAGCCCAGCTGATATTTCCATTTCGGGGCTGTTTACCTCCAGAACTGTGGGATAATAGATTCACGTCGTTTAAAAGCCACTAATTTTGTGCTAATTTGCTACAGCAGCCATAGAGAGCTAATACGCGATTAGAAATGTTTGACTTGACTACATACCAAATTATAAATAATAACCACCAATAAACAGGCTTATTCTTTATGCTCATTTACCACATAGTGAAATGATTTTACAAATGGTTAAATATTTAGTATGCAAACCTTGTAAAAGTCTTGTCTTACAATCATAGTGCTTATTTGCATGGATAAGACACAAGGCTCCTGGTGGCGAATTGAGAGGCAGGAGATCTGGGTTCAAGTCCCGTTGCTGTCCCTTTCTGTGACCCAGGACACGTTTCTGAGCCTTCTCATTTTAATACATCTTGACAAGAATGGAATCTTTCATCCTGAGTGCCGAGTGAAAACACTCCGTTTTTCACTCTGATGCCTGTAGTTCATACCAAGACATAATCCAGTAGCCACTTTTTCTTTAAATGCCAAATTATAATGATGGCCTCTGGGAAAAATGAAGATCAATGCAAAAGAGTGAAACCAGGGGGCGTGTGGTCAAAACCGGTGTGGGAGGCAGAGGGGACCCAAGAGAGGGGACCCGCGCTACCGTAGTACCAGACTTCAAACCTGTTCTCAACATCCAGGTAGAACAGAAACAGATTCACAGACAGGACATTGTGGTAGTTGCCAGACAGGAGGGGGCTGGGTGGGGGGGCTGGGTGAAAGGGGCGAAGGGATTAAGAACTACAGTCAGTAGTTATCAGTCACAGGGATGTAAAGTACAACATAGGGAATACAGTCAATGGGATCATAATAACCATGTGTGAGGCCAGATAGGTATGAGATTTATCGGGATGATCACTTCGTAAGTTACACAATGTCTAATCCCTGGGATGTACACTGGACACTCAAATAATATTGTATGTCCAAAAAATGATTTCAAAGATTTTTAAATCTGCCAAAGAGAATTAAAAATGTGTACGTTTTTCCTATGGGGGAAAAAGAGAAGGAAGGAAAGAATGAGACAGGATTTACAACTGACCCCTAAAGAGCACAGGGGTTAAGGATGCTGACCGCCTGCACAGCAGAAAGTTCTCAAGTAACTTTTGACTCCCCCAAAACAGAACTACTGGGAGCTTAATGTTGACCGGAAGCCATAAACAGTTGATTAACCCATACTTGTATGTTATATGTATTATATACAGTATTCTTACAATAAAGCAAGATAAGGGAAAGAAGGTGTTATTCAGAAAATTATAAGGAAGAGAAAGTACATTTACTGTATTTATTGAAAACACTCCGCCTGTAAGTGGACCCCCACGATTCAAACCCGCGTTGTTGAAAGGTCACCTGTGTTCGAGGTCCTTCCCTCCTCTCCACTGCCCTTACTTCCCCTCAGAGCAAAAGAATGGCGATCCGATTCGGCGCATTCTGGAGAGAAATGGCCACACACAGCGACGAAGGTGCCCACCCGGCATCAGCGGCCGCTCCCAGCGTGGCACCTGTGTCCCATGCCCACATGCCCGCCGACAGTAGACCTTGACCCCTGGGCAAGACACTGAGCCTTCCCTGTTCTTCATCTCCCTGGCCACACTAACGGCCGCAAAGGCTCAAGTCAGACCCGGTCAAAGTGCCCCCTAAGACTTCCAAATGGAAGCTGGACACATCTCCCCGCCCTCTCGCCTTTGGCAGTGAGCGCAGATGCTTGAACAACGTAGCGCCACGCTTGCCTCAGCGACAACTGGCGGCGGGGAAGAGCCAACCAAGGGGCCGGGAGTCGGCCCCTGCTTCCAGTAACTGCCGTCTAGAACCCTGTCTTTCCCCCGGTCGGAGTTAATAAATCTGCCGAATTGTGTCCTCACTACTTATACCCAGAATGGAGGCTGTTGCTGAAACACAGGCCCAGTGGACGCAAATGTGTCACAGTCACAAGTGTGGGTGTCCCCCCCCCACTTGGTTCTGTCTTTCCTTGTCTGTAGTGGCAACACCTTTCTTTTTTAATATTTTATTTATTTATTTATTTTAGAGAGGGAGGTAGGGAGGGAGAAAGAGAGAGAAACATCAATGGGTGGTTGCCTCTGCTGCGCCCCCTACTGGGGACCTGGTCGGCAACCCATGCATGTGCCCTGACTGGGACTTGAACCAGTGACCCTGTGGTTCGCAGGCCAGCACTCAATCCACTGAGCCACACAACGCCTTCTAACATCACCTGGTAGTCAGCTCTAACTGCAGGTGCCTTTGGACTGACTTTTGCACTCAGCAGAAGGTTTCCGGACGGGTATAGGGCAATATTGTCCTTTGAAGGTCACCAGCTTTCATGTCTAAAGGTATCCTCAAGAGGCAACCAACTTGTAAGTGCCCATTGGCATCAGACTGAAAAGTCCCAGCTAAGAACATGTGTTATTTGCTTTGCTGGATACATTTCTGCACATTTACTGTTACTGCAGGCAAAAGAAGTTCCAGTGATTGATCTGGAATGGGATTCAGGCATTGCCAACTTCCTTGGAATAAATATTCACATATTTACATATCTAATAGAAGCTCATTTTACGATGCCCTTTATATCATGCACTTATTTTTTTTTTTAATCCAAATGTATCACCTTTCCAGGTCATTGTCAATAAAAATACACAGCGTTTAAAATTGCAGATAACTGCTGTTTCACAGAAAATATTGATGCTGAATGCGTGGAAAAATTTCCAGCCTTGGCACTGCTAAGTCAAGAAGCAAATGTACAACCGAGGGCATGCCGTCAGAGATAGTTCAGGGTTGGGAGGCTATCACGTATTTTGTGTTTTACTGTCTTACTACCTGAAGTACGAAGATAGAAACGGAGGATTGGAGGCGTGCTCTTGTGAGGAAATTCGTCACCAAGGACAAAGTTCATCATCGCCTGCCAGAAGAGCCACCTACTGGGATTGATCCTGGCTTAGCTTTCAGGATGCTTACTGTCTGCATGTTTGGAAAAAAATCTTCAAATGTGCTCCGACCGTGGGGCCATACGTTAAGTCGCTCAGACAACTACGACGTTGGTATTGATTTCAGGATTGTATAGACACACTTGCACAAGTTCAGAGGGAGTCTGGGCCACTTTGAACTTCTTCACTGTCCCTCTGCCCAGGCTACACCCCTGGACTGGGCCCTGATGGGAGCCTGTCCCTCTGCCTCTCCCGGCTCCCTGGGGACTTGTCATTCTGGACCGCCAGTGCGCATGCTCAGGGGAGCCCTGTTCGCCTGAACGCTTCTGCTGCCGACCCTGTGTTTCCCCAGTGACATTCAGCCGCTCCACGAAGAGGCAAATGTGCTGGACAGAGCCTCACACACTGGACAGCTGGGCTGCACTGGGCTCCACTGAACAGGAAGGTGCATTTTGTCAATTTCAATAAACACCGTCACCCAGTGGGCGGGGCTAGGCAGGAGGGGAAATGCTAGGGACAGAAAACCAGGCCGGTAGAGCGCTCTGGTCCTTCAACTATGACTCTTCTCATTACGTGAGTCACTTAAACTTGATTTTTATTGTTGACACTATTACAGATGTCCCCCTTTCCCTCTGGCCTTCCCCACACCATTGTCTGTGTCTGTGGGTCACACATATAGATATTCTTTGGCTAATCCCTTCCCCTTCTTTCATCCAGTTCCCCCTCCCCCCCCTCCCCTCTGAAGGCTGTCCGTCTGTTCCACGTCTTTTGATTTTTAGGGACTGTTTTCAATTTGAAAGAAGTGGCTCTGAGAATGGAGCACGCCCTGAGAAAGGTAAATGCCACTCAGCCTGGGGGACCCCCTACAGCTCATTTTCACAGTGGACTCCAGACCTCCCACAGAGCTTCCTTTGCGATTCATGATTTGTCAACGCCACCTACGTTGAGAAAGCAGGGGGTCGAATCCCATCGGGTTGCAGGTTTTCTTTGAGCAACGGAGTACATACAGCAGAAACTTTAGCCTTCTGCTTAGCCCACTCAGTTGGGGAAAGTGGGGGGGCACTTAAGTGTCCTTCCCATTCAGCACGACTGGGACAGAAGCACAGACCATGGTCACCTCAGTGACTTAGTAGATCTCGGTAAATGGGAGTGGTCAGTTTTATAAGGAAAACTTAGGCTGCAGCCATAGTTTCTCACCTGGGACCTTGCTTTGCTAATGCTTTGCTATTGGCTGGGACAAGGAAATACCCCTCACCCATCGTTTGCAATGACCACTCTTCATAGAGACGTTATGAGAAGCTGAGCAAATACAAAATGTTTTTCAATCAGGTGTGTTCCCGGGAGCTGTAAGTAGTTGAAAGGAAAACAGAAGTATGACATCTCTGGGCAACAACTTACTAGACAGTTGCATGTATTGCATCGCCCGGAAAGCCCGTATGGTTTTTTGCGTAAAATAAAAGACACATTTTTCATGTTCACCAATAACTTGATCGATTGGGATATTTTGAGTATGTCGGCTACCACCCGCGTGGTAGAACGTTGATGGTTCTCGATTAATGTCTTAATTTGATCGCTGTCAATTTCAACTGGTCTATCTGACCATGGAGCATCGTCCAGTGAGAAATCTCCAGCAGGAAACTTCACAAACCACTTTCAACACGTTTGATCAGTCACAGCACCTTCTCCATACACGACACAAATCTTCTGCATTTCATTTCTGTGTTTACCCTTCTTGCAATAACGAAGCATAATATGCTAAAAATGTTACACATTCCTGTCATCTTCGATATTAAAATGGCTACACCAAAATTCACCAGTTTTGATGTGTTGTTTTTTAAATGCACGCTGAGCCCTGGCTGGTGTGGCTCAGTGGATCGAACACCGGCCTGTGAACCAAAGGGTCGCCGGTTCAATTCCCAGTTAGGGCACATGCCTGGGTTGCAGGCCAGGTCCCCAGTCGGAGGCACATGAGAGGCAACCACACATGGATGTTTCTCTCCCTCTCTTTCTCCCTCCCTTCTGCTCTCTCTAAAAATAAATAAGTAAAATCTTTAAAAATAAATCAATAAAAAATAAATACACACTGATGTGACAGCTGTCTCCACACCACCTAGCAAAATTGTTTCGAATGACATTCAAGATAACTAAGCACTACTAGAGCCATCGAACGGGAAAAAAACGAATGGACTGTTTGGCCAACCCTATCCTTAACCTCCGCCTGGGGAAGAATAATGGGATCCTGGGAAGACCAGCTCTCCTGAGTAAGAACTAGCGAGGAGACCAAGGGTTTTAAGGGTCTCGGTCGCCACGAGCCCGGGAAACGAAACCAGTGTGGGGAGCCTGGAATGCTAACACCTGGCCCCCATGCGTGTTCCCGAGCCATCTGGGGTTCCTCAGTGTTCTCTCAAATAGCAGACGCGCTCCTTATGTTTGGCTGCAGTTCCAACTCTGACAGAGTAAATCGTCCCTTTATTCTTGGGCAAGAACAGAGGCTGGGGGCATTCTCGTCACCCAGGCTGACGAGATCGCTTAGGAAGGCACAGAGGGTTGTGTTTCCCAAGCGGGGTCCGATACCAGCCAATTCTGTTTTTATAGATTTAGAAATAATATGGGGGAGAGAGAGGCCTTGAAGCGTGATTCGTATTCAGTGAATATTGGGAGGTTTAAAGCCGGTGCTAACGAGTTGTTTATTGAGTGAAGCGGCCCCTTCCTTCTGTTAACAACATGAGAAAATTTCACGGTTTCTCTAGTCCGCAGTACCACACACGGACTCAAGTGGGTTTCATAGCCCAGTGAACTGACAATCACAGGAAAATAGGCCATTCTCTAACATCAGCTTTAATAGCCAAGGTTATTTATAGATTTAGAATTACCATATGATGTGGAAATAACAATATGGATCCTGGTGATTTACTTGAGAAAGATATTTCGTTAAAGATCATGAGGAAATTTGGGGGGGGTGGGAAGCACTATCCACCTTTCTTTTTCATATATTTCCTTATTTATTATTTTAAACAATTTCTCAATTACAGTTTACAGTCAATATAATTTTGTATTAGTTTGTGTTACAGTTTACAGTCAATATAATTTTGTATTAGTTTGTATAATTTTGTATTAGTTTGTATAATTTTGAATTAGTTTGTGGGACTGCTTTCATTCAGGTTGAGGTATAATTTCATCTCGGAACTGCAGGGAGAAAAGTTTTATGGTGTGGGCTTAAAAGACATGACCAATGTGTTTATTAATTTATCAAATTATAATCATAGGCTATTTTCATGACTTTCACCCTTTCTGTTGGCACCTAAATTGATATATTGTTGAACTGAGGGTGAGATGATGGAAAACATTTTTTGTTTTTTTTGTAAATACCACAATTATCAGCCTGCTTCCTGTGCCCATAAACAGGGCCCGGCACAACAATGCCCTCTTTTATTACAAAATCTTTTATGACAAAATCAGAATCATGTCCTTCTGTAACATCACACCGTCACACTCAAGCACACCATAGGACATTTTCGGTGACATGTTCCAATTAAAACTATAAATGATGACACCCATATTATGGCCCTACCAACTGCACTCAAGCAGGGGTGCCTTCCGCCCAACCCTGTATGTATCCGGTTGCAGACAACAAGGACCATTACAAGCAGTGAGTATTTCTATAAGTATTTTTATAAGATAGAGCATCCCGAGCCTTGAAAATAGGCATAAAACGGGAATTATTTCTAGAAAAACAGTCAACTGAGAGAGGGGAAAATTAAGTAACAAACTCACTGCACTCAACAAAGAGACAGCCGTATTTATACGAGCTGTTCTCTTTCGCGCTGTGGTCCGGCTGAGCGGAAGCATCTTATCCGTTCACCACAGAATTACTTCATTTCTGTTTTAAGAATAATAATACTTGACTAACTAGTCCTCTTCTTTAAAAAACAAACAAACAAACAAAGTGGTTAAAAAAATAAAGGACACTGTAGAGGATACCAGAGGGAAGCAAAGGCCTTGGGTCGGTCCTAGTGCTTTGGGGTCGTTATAACCGAAAATAGACATTCATCGATTTCTCACAGGCCTCGAGCCTGGGATGTCCAAGGTCCCGATGCTGGCAGATTCAGGGTGTCGTCAAGACCCACTTCAAAGATGGTTGTCCTCTGGCCGGGCCCTCAAAGGGCAAAATAAGCAAGAGAGCCCTCTGGGATCCCTTTAATTGAGGGTATCAAGCCCGTTCATGAAGACTCTGTGACCTAATTCCCCGCTAAGGCCTCACCTTCAATTATCATCACATTGGAGAAGAGGGTTTAACACGGGAATTTCCGGTGGACACAATGATGTGTCCTTGGCAGGGCCCACACCCTGCTGTGCTCTCGTGCAATGGCAGGTCCCCCTGGGGTGGCTCAGTGGCCCCCCGGAGGCCTCGAAGGATTGACCCTCAGGGGTCTGTGATCCTGTTCCCAAGCAAAGCCTGCAAATGTCTGCTTGTTGAATAAAACTGATAAGGACTGTGTCCTTTTTCTAAATTAAAAGGCATGCCACTGTCACTGTAGCCTCCCATGGTGTGCCCCCGCCCCCCATTGGGCGACCCTAGGGTTCAGTATCTGAGCCTTTGAAGTTGCTTAAGTTCTTCTTCCTTCCATGGAAACGGGGGGCCTCTAATATCAGCTATTGATATTTATTGTTTGATTACCTCATTCGAATTTAGATTAGATGAGAGTCGATTAAAGTAAATACAGGTTTTCTGAAAAGGTATTTAAATTTAAATTTCTCTTTCACTGTGGATAATGGGTTCTGTCCTTGGTTAAAGGAGTTTCAAGGCTTTGTAAGAAGGAGAAGAAATATGTAAGAAAATGTTTACCTGCTTGTCCAAGTAAGACTAAGAGCAAATCTTTAAAAGATAATAGAGCCTTGGCCAGGTAGCTCAGTGGTGAAAACATCGTCCTGATATGCCAAGGTTGTGGGTTCGATCCCCAGTCAGGGCACATACAAGAAGCAACCAATGAATGCATCAATAAGTGGAATAACAAATCAGCGTTTCTCTCTCCCTCTCTCTCTCTCTCTCAAGCCAACCAATAAATTAAAATTTTTTTTTAAATAGAAAATTCTGGAATTTTTTTGGTTCTCAAAAAAAATCCCTTTGCTCTCCTAATGAGAGCTCCTGGGTTATGTAGCCTGGAGCACCATGGAGGAAAGCCATTTGGGAAGCAGGAATTTGACCTGTGCAAGCACGTCAGTAGCTTGCTAGATCCTTTCCTACCTTTCTTTTCTGCAAGGTTTTGAAATGCTATGCTTTCTGATATATTTAATGCTGTTGTTTGTATTATGTCTTGAAATTCATTCATCCAGTCAGTGGATATGAATTCAGCGTCCACCGTAAGCCGGGCAGTAGTCTGAATGCTTCAGAAATCTCAGTGAATAAAACAGAAAAATAAAAAAAAGGATTTCTGCATCATGGAGTTTACATTCTAGCACAGAAGAGGCAGACAATGAAAGCAATAGGGTAACGAGTCTATTGGAAGGAAAGGAAAGAGTTAAGGAAAAAATGTAGCCGTGTGATGCAGAAGAATGGAGTGATTGATTGCTTTTCGATTTGCAAAAGCTGTAAGAGCCAGAATTAGAACAAAGTCTTCCAAGTCTGGTCTGGTGTTCTTCCTTCTACAGCTGGTGCCAGCACACCGAACTCTGCTTCTTTGCAGTCCTGTTAGGATTGGTCAGTGAGTTTACGGTAGATCAGCGATATTCAACCGACGTGCCACGAGAATTTTTAAAACACGTGACACCTGACTATTTAGTCGGGGCACTGTCCTCTTTTCCCCCTTAGATTGGCAAAGAAAAACAATGACAACAGCCAACACAACAATAAACTGCAGTGTGAATGTATCACAATGATACCTATTTTTTTGTCAGATCGACAAAAAATATATATACTGCGTATTTTCTGGTGTGCCGCAGAATTTTAGGAATTAGTGTACATGTGCAGTCAGATGTAAAAGGTTGAAGATTACTGGCGTAGGTGAATTGTATCAAACCTTTCCAACCCTCAGGGAACTGCGGCATAAAGTCAACCCGCTCACCTATAAATTCTAAGTACCTGCCTACCGTGCTGACCTGAGGCACCTCTATTCTCTGAATGTTTATAAAATGTCTATGGACACGCGAACACGTTTAAAATGTTAACTGAAATTTCTAGGCAAGTGAGTGCCAAATGAGCCCCTCAAGGATGTGGTTGAACTTGACCCTGCAGTTCAGGGGGCTGCGAGGAAGCCCTGTGGCAAATTTAGGCTCTTCCCAGAACTGTGACCGCTGGGTTTGGGGCAAATTACTTAGAACTCTCTGCAGCCCGAATTTCTCATCTAATAAGGGTAATAAACGGGAATTCATAGAAGTGCGAAATATGAGAACAGAGACTGTATTTTAGGTCTTGTTTCTGTTTTCCTAGGATGAGTCAGAGTTTCCTGAACCAAGTTGGCACTCGGTCAGTGTCTCATAAAAAGGCAAAGACGGGGGCAAAAGAGTCAAGGGCTGTTCACGTGGTATTTGCGGAAATGCTTTGAAAGAGAATGAGATACATGTGATGTCACTTGGGTCTAGATCGTTGCCCAGCTTAGGGGAACGAATTCACTTAGGGACAACTCAGGAAGCAAAGAGGACAGGCTGATGGGGAAGCCTGGGTGGGAGATGGTGCAGGCAGGGGCGACGTCTGAGCTCCCTCAGTGTCGACCGTGTGTGGCGGATCTCACGGTTCTGCTGCTGATAAGACATGGAAGAGGGAGACTTTGGAGGCCATGGGAACATGGGATAGAAAGGGTGTGAAAAAATAATGAATCCATGAATCCTAAAGGTAGGTTAAGTGATTTGATTCTGCCTCCTTCCACACTCCCCGGGAGGGACGGGAGAGAATGGTTTCCCTCTCTTCTGTATATATAATAACAGCAAATAAGATTAAGAAATCACTTTTGAAACCTCCCACTAAAGTGGAATATTTATCAGTAAGATGAGGCATGAAAAGAATGCATCTAGGTAATACGGAAGTTGAATAATCACTCCTAAAATCTCTGAGAGGGGACTATTTATCAGTAAATAAGAATTCCTTGTTCGCTCCGAAGATCCTTATTTCATTCTCTGTGTATTTCTACACCTGAAGCAAAACTTTTGAGAAATAGCAACGCGTATCACCATTCAAGCTCTATCATTTATTGCTAGATAATTTTAATCTTGTAAAAATAAATCTCCCTGGTTCCTACCTTCCTTCTCTATAATATGGGGTATAAATCCCAATTGCTTTGAGGATGCAAATACAAACCCTGTGGAAAAAAAGCAGCAATGTCCCTGCCCAATGTTAAAGTCATAGTGTGAAGATTTATTTTGCTTTCCGCAATAAATATCAAAGCTGAATTTATATTCTAAATCCTAGCCTGAATATCAATGAAGCGAAGACTTTCTGAACTTTTCTAATTAGTTCGGGCATACTTTCTATGGACGCAACCCATTTACCGCTGTCTTCATTGTAGCATATAAGTTGAATTATAATTATTTATGTGTCTGTATAGAAGGCGGAGCTTATAGATGTAAGCTGTGGAATCTAACTGCGGGTGATTGAGTGGAAAAAAGAGGGGAGGTTATTTATAGAATACTGCTCTTCCTTGAAGCTCTACTAAAAAGAATTAAATAATTTTCTGACGATTTTATTTATTTACCTTTAGAGAGAGGGAAAAGGAGGGAGAAAGGGAGGGAGAGAAACATCAATGCGTGGTTGCCTCTCGCGCGCCCCCTACTGGGGGTCTGGCCTGCAACCCAGACATGTGCCCTGACTGGGATACGAACCAGCGACCTTTCAGTTCACAGGCCAGCGCTCAACCCACTGAGCCACACCAACCAGGGCAGAATTAGATAATTTTTTAATGAGTAAATTCGCAAGTCCAAAGGAGTAAAAGAGGTCATCGATAAAATTTTGAAAGGCAGAGGCATTAAAAGAGTGATCGTTGGATGATGAGGCCCCAGAAATGTAAATTATAAGCCAACATAGAAAGATTCAGTAAAACCCTCAGACATGAGGCAATGTAATTTGGGACAGTATTTAGTAGTCATGACAAATTACAGAAATAATAAAATATGCTTGCTTCTAAAGGTCAAATAGATGGAATATTTTCCGGGCTCAGTCTAAGTCATTTAAGATAACATTAAGACCATTGATTTTTATTTTCATTGCAAATCCATCACCAAAAGGATTCCCCGGGCTTGCTGTACACGTAAACCCAACAGTTCCTCCGCATTTCCACTGCAAGCTAGCCTTAAATAATGTACAGAACAAAACATATTAAAATTGCAGTTGGATTTAATTATTTACTCTAACGTTTTTGGCATGGTTATTACTCATTCCCCAGTGAGTTGCTCTAGGACAAACAATTTCTAAGGCAATAAAAGAAAGTACTAGTAAGGGAAATTTCCAATGTTCTGTTGCTACGGCTGCCAAACTGTGCAGAACAGAAGTAAACTTGTTATCTTTAAAAGATAACGAGAAGTACCTGCAAGCAAGCTGAACAGGTGGCGCTTAAAACGTCAAGGTAGGTCCCATCAGCAGGTACTCCCGCCTTCAACGAACGGCCCAGTGGTCACATTGTGTCTCGTTGCAGTCTCCTCCCCCAGCTTTTTCCTTTTGCTAGGCATTCTCTCTCTTGGTGTCCGCCACGCACTAACTGTCTACTGAACTATCTAGTTTGGGGAATCCAATGCCACAGTAATTTGGAAGAAAACAAATAGGTGCCGAGTAAATGCCAGCCTTGGAAGCAAGGGATTACGATTTGATTTGGTCGTTCATTGAGAAGAGCTTGGCTGGATTTTGAGTGGAATGTGTTAGCTCCGTGAAAGTGACTTCTTGACCTCATTATTCCTTTCTATATAAGGTGCCCTTTAAAGCAAGCTCTACAGGGCAGTAAAGATTGGTCACCCAGGAATCTAACTAACCAATAAATAAGTCCATTCTCATAATAGACTCTGAGATGAGGCTGTTACAGGTGCAAAGTCTCATCATCCAGTCTATCTTGTCCCCTTTACGCGGTCCTTTTATCTGTGTCATTGAACGGGCTTTGAACTGCTGGCTAAAGCTGTGTGGAATGAATGACACCTATTCTAGGTGACACGAGAGAGGTCGTTTAAGGTGGAATAAAAAAACAGAGCTAGAACCCATTAAAGGAAAACAGTGCTTATTATTAGCTGAGTACTTTAAACTTGAGTATTACATGTGTAACTATGAAAATGGGTATTTTTCATTCAAAAAGTATCTATACGTGTTGTGTGCCTACTATAACATGAGCTGTGTAGAACTACAGCCACGAATAATTCTGACACAATCCCCAGTCTCACGGTCAAATATGCAATTCTGATTCATTGATGAATTCTATGAAAGGAGAAATAAAGAGTGAATACATCATGACAATAACAAAGGGTGTCTAACTCAAATTGGGGGAGAGGTTGGTCAGAATACGCTTCTCAGAAACCAAGACTAATGAAGGCTAACGTATTAATTTAATCTACTGAGGGGAAATTGGGGGCATATCACAACAGTGTTGAGTTCCAGGTAGAGATAACAAGGTGGAAAAAGTCTCTGTACTAAAGTAGGAACCACTTTAGGATGAAATCCAGCATTGATGAAGGGTAGGATACAAGGTCTGAAAGACAACAGATACAGATGTTATCCTAAAAACAACGAAAAGATAGCCAAGGGTTTTATGGGGGGAAAAATCAGGTGACATCTTCAGGCTTTGTTAAGATGTCTCTAGAGATAATGTTATCGTCGACGGTCCGGGAGCTCCAAGGAGCTCCCGGACTTTGGCCAAGACGACATGGGGAGGGTCTTATACTGGGAGCACCAAAAGCTAGAAAGGTAATTGGATAGAAAAACAGTGCCCCCTCCCTATCCCTATGAGAACCGCGGGCTTGAGCAGGAATGGGGATGGTCTTTGAGACGGGATTCCACCATTCTCCCTGGTTGAGAAACCTGAATAAACCTCTTTCCTTTGGCACCTGTCTCACAAGTTTGGCTTTTGTTGCAAAAGGCAGCCCACGCTGCGTTTTGGTTATGATAATGTGGAATATGAATTAGAAAGGAGCAAAACTTGTTTTGCTGCAGGTTATAACCTTTAAGAGGTAGCGTTGTCAAGGGGTGACTGTGTGGTATAAGAAAGGAAAGTGGTGTGCAAGTTTTGGGCTTGGGCACACGAGCAGGTGATAACATTGTCAACTTAGACAGAGACCCCAGGTAGGTGAGCAGCAACAGGAGTTCTGAGCTTGAGATTGGGCTGTCTGCACCCCAATATACACATGGATATTGTATACACACATGGTGGAATCCAATCCAGTGTATGTAACCTAAAGCCCATGAGAACAACTGGGTTGAAAATGAAGATGTCTGGGTAGTACAGAGATGGGAATGCACTTCTAGAATAAGCAAAAATGCGTGTAGAGGCCAAAGAAAAAGGGCTGGAAATAGATCCTGGCAGAGACAGCAAAATGTAGAAAAAACACAGGAGGAGAAACGCACAAAGGAGGTTGGACAGGCGTGGCCAGAAGGCAAGAGAACAATCTAGAAAGCGTGGCGATCTGGAAGTCAAAGGAATACACAGACCCAAATAACACCCCTTTTTTATTGCGAAATCTTTTATTACAAAATCACAAGCATGTCATTCTGCAACATGACAGTGTCACACTCAAGCACGCCGTAGGATATTTCAGGTGGAACGTTCAAATTAAAACTATAAATCATTCCACCTATAGTATTACCCTACCAACCACACTCAAGCAGGGCTTACTTCTGCCGCACGCTGTATATTGTTTTAAATTTTTAAAGAGATGGAAGTCAGCGATGTCAAATATTATAAAAAGGACAGGAAAGCTAACACACGGGAAAGGGCACTGTTAGTAATACCTTTACACGTGTATGTTTATTTCGCCAGTTTTTTTTTCATCTCCTCACACAGCCGTCACTTCTGTCACCTTCCTTCTGCCCCACCTGCCACCCCCCGCCCCCCACTCCCTGCCATCCACCCTGTAGAACAGCAGAGCCTTCGTCCTGTGGGCCGACCCCTCACAACATCCTCCAACCCGAAGCTTTTCTAAGTCAACACATTTGCCTGAAATACTCTTCCCCGGGCTCAGCCTCTCGTTTCCATACTTCAGAAAATTCATTTCGAGTTTCTGGCGGAGGGACAAATCAGCTTGGACCAGGACAAAAGGTTTCACTGGAGTTTAAACACTGGAGTCTTCGGTTCCAAGGATTTGGGGCATGGTTATCTTCATCTCTCTTAACTTCTGAGGTAGTCAGTGCTACCGAGAAGCTAGCTCCGAATAGGGAAAAGGTGTTTTTGAATCTTCACCTGAGGATATGTTTTTATTGATTTTTAGAGAGGGAGGATGGGAGATGGAGAAAGAGAGAAAAAAATCATAGATGTGAGAAAGAAACATCCATCAGCTGCCTCCCACACATATGCCCCATCAGGAATCGAACCCGCGGATCAAGCCCACAGTCTAGATAAGTGCCCCATCAGGAATCGAACCCGCAACCTTTTGGCATATAGGACAACACACCAAACAACTGAGGCAGAAACGTTTTGTTAAGCCAGTGTACTTCATTTTTCTGATACAACCCCAACTTTAACACTATTATACATTTTAAAGCCTGTCCTCTAATATGTCACCTATCCGAAATTCTGTTCAAAGCCGACATATATACACCATGGTAGTATTTTCAATAATGTTAACATGTTATGATCAACACAAATCTTTCTGTATGACGTAAAATCCCATGAGCATATTGAGAAGAAAAATAAAGACTGCATTTCAATAGTTTCCCCTTGGTTCTAGCGAATGGGTGTCTTTGGCAAAGACGTGTTAGGAAAAAAGAATTGTATATTAGCAAGAAATTCAGACTGTAATACTGACATCCACATTGTGATACAGAATTCCAAATGTAAGGTAAAGCTGTCTATATGAAATACGTTGGAGACTAATTTAAAATTTTAGAACGGTGCTTTGTTCATGAAACAAAATGTTCTCGTGTGTTTTTCTTATTAATGTGTTTAGTTATATTGGTACATCTAGCTACATGCCAGACATTTATAATTTGATGATAGGAGATGTGGTTAACACGCACCACAGGAAAGTTCTTTGTCTGTAAAAGTCATTTGCCAAGATGTGGAATTAAGTTTCCTAGTGAACGTGAATTAGATACCACAGCAAAGTGCCTGGGAGGCAGGTAAGGAAAGATCCCAGAGGGTTTATTTTCAACGTAAATAAAATCCCCTTTGGCTGCTTTTACCCGAGTGTGTTTCTGCAGAAATTTAGGGGGATCTGTAATAGCAAAGCCGTGTTACAAGCCTTAAAGACACTGAAGTCATTAAGGTCCCTTAAAACAACTATAAGGAAAAAAAAAATCCCCCTTGAATTTCTTCAGGCATTGTCTTTTTTGTAAAATTTATTAACTCTCTGAGCTCCAGCTGACTCTGACAGGAATATAGACTGGAGATGTAGATGATATAGGGGTTTTCAAAGTTTTGCCCTTAAAAATGTTGAGATGCTGCCCTGGTTGGGTGGCTTGGTTGGTTGGAGCATCGTTCTGTACACTAAAGGGTTGTAGGTTCGATCCTCAGTCGGGGTGTGTATGAGATGCAACTGATCAATGTTTCTCCCTCATATCAATATTTCTCTCTCTCTCTCTCTCATCGATAAAAATACCCTTGGGTAAGGATTTTTTTAAAAAAATTTTTCAGACTCCCTCTCAGGAGACCCAGGACAACCCCTCTACAAAGACATAGCTTATTCAGAAGAGTAAGAATGAAGTGAAGGCGGAGTGAAACGTCGGGCCCTTCCCGAGAACTGTCATTATTCCTGCTAGGCACAAAGAAACAATTATGACAGAACACAGCCATTTCTGTAACACTAGAATTTGATGATGAATTTTATTGGCATAACATGGTTTGGAAAAGCTGTTCAAAACCACTTTGGCACTTCTCTGCTTTCCTTCTCATGCATGGGATGCCATGACAGCATGTTCACAGAAGTAGCAGGAATGTATGAGAAACCTTAGTAAAGAATGCACCTGCGTATCTTCAGGAGACTATTATACCTTGATATTCATTGAACACATTTAACGTTTTCCACCAACTTTTTCTACGGTTGCAGTTGTCAGAAACTCACCGAGACCACCATTATTGTGTTTTTCTTTCAGAAAAAGTCATTGGCAATGTTTTAAATCAAAACCAAGTAGGGTGTCTTCCTTCCTTCCTTCCTTCCTTCCTTTCTTCCTCCCTCCCTTCCTTCCTTTGTTGTGTCTTGTCTTGTTTCTGAAAACTGGTATGAATTAAATGCAGGTCAGTAAGTAGCACGCAAGTAGAATTGGTTAGCATAACATGAGTGTTTCAATTTGCCTAATATTCAATTATTCATCACAGGATCTCTTGAAAAACAATGAGTGGGGTGCTCTTCCTTGTTTCCCATATGCCGAGTACCCCGCTGTTGTCATGGATACCACTTGCTGTGCTCCCGCAGACATGGACTCCCAGTTGTTTACAGGGAATGAGAGGCTGAAACTCGATGTTACACAACGCCGTGCTGTGCATGTGAAAGCTTGGCAGGGCAAGGCTCGGAGGACCGCTCCGGGTCCCCGCCGGGTATACTCTGATAAGATTCAAAAAGTCCATTGACTGTTCCCTGCATTTTGGGGCAGGAGGGGAGGGGAGAGGGAGGCCCACGCAGAGACGGGCTAGGTGAAACAGGTCCATAGACCTAAATGGATCTGCTGCCGGAGGAAATAGGGTTCTTCCACAGTATTGCAGAAAATGCATTTCAGGGACACACGCACAGGAGAATTTGAGGGGCTGTGGCAAGATTTATGGGGTGAGAACAAAGCACTGCCTCCAGGTACACCATGCCCAATGTCTGGTGCATGACCAGATGGCTCAGCTCCGTCGACGGAAGAGATTCAGCCTCTGGGGCCGCAGACCCACGCTTGTCCCCACCAAGCCCAAAAGGAGGTCTAGGACCCAGAGCTATGGTGCCCAGCATCCAAGGTCCCATGGTCCAGCACAGTCTCTGTTCCTGACCGGTCAGCAGTCAGCCCCGTGGTTCAGCCCACGTGGCGGCTGAAAAGACAGAGAGCAAACGCCTCCAGCCTTTGTTAAATTTTATTGGATTTCCTTGGGCTTGAGTGAGACTAGGCCCAATCTCTATCCAATTGGATAGTTTCAGACTATCCAATCTCTTTCTGGATCTTCCCAGAGCTATGCGGGGGGCCTCCCCCATCCAGCCCCTTTCACCAAGTTTGTCTATACCCCTTATGGTTGCAATTTCCCCCTCACTGTTTATCCCTGACTCCCCTCTCCTCCCCACCCCCCACCCCCATTCATCTGGGAGAACAGCCAGTTGTTCCCTGGGGAAATTGCAAAACCATCTTTCCTGTCTATTTGGGGGTTAACATCCCTTGGGCTGTGAAGCTGCCCCTCCCTAGTTAATCACCTTTAAATGTCTGATTCCATTTGCTCCCTTCTTTTGTTAATAACAAACCAACTACCGTTGCAGATCAGCCTAAGCAGGAAATCACAGAATAATCTGAGAAAGTAATACAGCTTATGAAACTCAGCTCTGTTCGCTTTACCAACCACACTTTGTGTGAACCGTAACCACCTTGAGTTCAAAGACCAAGTTCTACCCATTTTAGACCTTCCCAAATTGCCTAGTAACCCACTGCACCCAGGAGGTAATCTGTAACGGTTTGGTAAATTAAACGTGTATCTTTTTGCCAGTGTCTTTCATCCCCTTCACCAAAAAATAAATGTCCATTGTACCAAGTGACTAGAAACAAAACTACAGGGAGAGTGATTTTCAAAGTAGCTAGTCATCAGAGTGGGCTTTGGTGGCGGCCTGGGTGTGCGCTGGTCTTGGCCTCCCCCCGCCAAATCAGAGGTTGAGCTCCATCCAGGGCTGAAAGGGTGGATAAGTGAGGGGGATGGGAGCCAAGGGAGCAAAGGGACAAGGACTTAGAGCACTGGCTGGTGAGGATGCTTCCAACGATTTCACCGGCTGCCATGGACAATGGACATGCTGTCACAGATGAGCTGAATAGTGACACCTACGGGGCATGAGAGAGGACCTCCCGCATTACTTCAACATCATGAATGTTAATGTTTACCACAAGAAACGTGGCCCAGATTCTACCCTATTTATAAAAGGTCTCCTTGAAAATCTGTTTAACAAACATGCGTTGAGTTTCTACGCGGTGCTGGGGGCCCAGGGCAATTCCAGGTGCAGAGGATGCAGCAGTGAACGAAGCACCTTGAAGTTCCTCTGTCGTGGACGAGGCTGCAGGGGAAATGATTGGCACAAAATCCAAGGAGGGACCCGAACCGGCAGGCAGAAACAGGTGTGAGGAGTTTGCTTTCCTGGGACAGGAACCACTAAATATGCCCAAGCATCTAAAAGCAGAGTAAACCAAGTATTTTTACTTACATTTATTGGGGTAACATTGGCTATAACATTGGTGTGCAATTCTATAATACATAGCCAGTATATTGCATTGTGTGCTCACCACCCAAATTGAAGTCTGCTGTCACCATATCTTTGACCCCTTCACCCTCCTCATCCTCGCCGACCCCCTTCCCTCTCGTAACCACCTGACGGTTGTCTGTGTCTATGAGTTTTTGTTTGTTTTTCTTGTTGTTCACTTGTCGCTTTCGGTTTTATATCCCACATATGAGTGAAATCATACAGCCCTCCTTTTTTGTCTGACTTATTTCGCTTAGCATGACATTCTCAAGATCCATCCATGTCGTTGCAAACGGCAGTATTTCACGTTTCCCGTTGCTGAGTAGTGTTCCATTGTACACGCACATCTTCCCACCGTGAATAATGTTGCAGTGAACATGGGGGTGGAGCTTCTCTTTTAACTCCGCCTCCTCCTACAGTTTCATTAGATGTCCGTCCGCACCCTGAGCCAGGGGTTCACGTCTTCACCCTGCCCCTGAAGGCTTTGGTCCCTTAGGGGAGATGGGTCTGGATGGAACCTCCTCCCCTTTTACCTGCAGTGAGATCCACGGGAGTCCTTAGGTGGCTACCATTATCAGCCACTGTCACCTCTGAGCTTCCTCAAGACACCCCCGGTCTCCCTCGTGAGCAGCTGGTGCATTCCTGGAGGAAAAACCTCAGGAAGGTCTAACCGTCAGGTCTGCAGGCAAGCAGGCTTCACACATTCTCACCGACCCACACTCAACCTCAGCGGTTTGTTCGAAACGCTTTATTTACTCCTCTGGGGTTCAGGGACGTCTCTCTGCTCTCAGCAAATACTCAAGACCAATTTCTCCTTGCTGGTTCCTGTCTCGCTTCAAACCTGGGGCTAATTATTTCCTCCGTGACCTCATCTTTCTAATAGATTCAAAAAGTTATTAATTTGAAAATATTCAAGCTTCCTTGGGTCACGTGGGAGAAGCAATACCACATCCAGCGGAACACATCTCCAAATTGAAATCGGAAAACTCTACATCCTTTTAAACACCAGATCGGCAATTCAAGTTGTGCCGAAGACAACGTATGAAGCCTAACATTTCTTAATAATGCCGGATCCTTAGGGACAAAATATTTATTTGGTAAAGGGCGTTCTCATTTTCCCCCATTCATCTTATGCTTAATATTAAATTTTAAAAAAATATATTTTCTTTCCTGTTGAAAAATATAGCCCACCTAGTATAGTCAGAAAGGTTGTTGGGCAGTGATCAAAGAAGGTTTCAGTTACATTTTCCAAAAATATTCATCGCTGCTTAAGAAATTCTGCACCCCCCTCGAGTGACTTAGGAAGTGCGAACATTTAAGGCGTGTTTTTCTCCCCAGTCTTGTGGTACATGTGGAGTTAACAGAAAAGCATGTGACTGTTCAAGAATTATGTTTTTAATTAGGAGGAAGCAAGGCTGCAAAGGATTCATGAGTCCAGCGTGCATGCTTATCAGATTTAATCAAAATTTCCCAACTGCACTGGGTCTTATTACAGAATTAGATCGAAATTCTCCTGAGAAAATATTTTTATTGCAAGGTGGCAAATATCATTTTTTTTTTGTTCTATTTCCTCCTCAGGGCGATTCAGGCATAGTAAATAATTCAATAATGATCTATTTTTTGAAGTGTTACACATCCACCTCTCAGCCCTAGTCTCGTTGGCTCGTTCTGAGTGGTTAGGACTGGTCTTTGCTCCACACGTGCACACACACACACCACTTCCTAAATAAATGAGACGGTTCTGAGTTTCTTCTTTTTTTAAAAAAGATTTTTTTATTTATTTTTAGAGAAAGGGAGGGAGAAGGAGAGGGAGAGAAACATCCATGTGTGGTTGCCTCTCGCGCGCCCCCTACTGGGGACCTGGCCTGCAACTCAGGCATGTGCCCTGACTGGGAATGGAACCTATGACCCTTTGGTTCACAGGCTGGTGCTCAGTCCACTGAGTCACACCAGCCTGGGCTGCTCTGAGTTATTTTTCATCTTCCTTTGAGATCCAAATGTTGGGTGGTTGCTCTTTGACCCAAGTCCCTTGTCCCACTTTGGGCACACCTCATCAAGATACCCCGCTGGGCTCCTGTGGCCCAGGACAGGTCTCTACCGGATGCATGAACTACACGGTGTTGTAACCTCCCCTTGAGGTGAAAACAGGGACAAAGATATGCCTTAAAAATCTATGTTTTGCCCTGGCTGGTGTGGCTCAGTGGATTGAGTGCCTGCCTGCAGACTGAAGGGTCGCTGGTTCAATTCCCAGTCAGGGCACCTGCCTGGGTTGCGGGCCAGGTCCCCTCACTGGGGGCGTGTGAGAGGCAACCACACACTGATGTTTCTCTCTCTCTCTCCTTCCCTTCCCCCCTCTCTAGAAATAAATAAATAAAATGTTTTTTTAAAAATCTATGCTTTGATGGTCCATTTCTCTGGGCTGCTTGTGTAACATGGCTACAGGTTTCAGGCGTAAGACACATCGTAGCTGTCTTTTGGTGAACGGAACCCGCCCCCAGATTCAGGGACAGCTCTATGGCACTGGAGGTCTTGCTATCATGATTCTAGACACCCCTTCACGGTTACTGTCTCCCTGCCCAAGTTACCTGAACTTGAATTTCTGGTAACTGTGGAAGGCTCTGAACGTAAGTTAGAGTGACCTTTTTCTTGGAAGCAAGGTCTTTCTTTGCACTTGCTCATTACCTCTGTCTTGTGACTACTGTTTATGACACAGCCTAATGTCACCGATCAGTTTTTTAATTCCATTTATCGGGGTGACATAGGTTAATAAAATTATACGGCTTTCAGGTGCACAGTTCTAGAACTCGTCCTCTGTATGTTGTATCGTGTGTTTGCCACCCCAAGTCAAGTCTCCTTCCATCACCGTCGATCCCCGCTTCGACCTCCCCCACCCCCTTCCCCTGTGGTCATCGCCACACTATTATCTGTGTCCGTGAGTCTTTCCTTTTTCCCTTTGCCTAATCCCTTCACCCTTCTCACCCAGCCCCCAGCCCCCAGCCCCTTGGGCAGCCACCAGCCTGTTCTCTGTATCTGTGAGTCTGTTTTTATTTTGCGAGCCTGCTAGTTTATTTCTCTCATTAGATTCCACCTAGGAGTGAAATCACTTGGTACTTGTCTTTCTCCGCCTGGCTTCTTTTCCTTTCATTTGCAGCCATAATTCTTAGGCGGCCTCCCTCAGTGCATTTTCTACTCAGCGGCCAGAGTAATTGGTCTCCTTAGGGCCCAAGTGTGTGCGCCAACCTCTCCAGGATTTCCTGCGCCCTCTCTCAGGTGGGCGACCTTGACCCAATTACTCAACCTCTCTGCGGCTCCATTCTCTCCTCTGCAAAATGGGGCTGAGCATTTCTGGGCGGTGTGACTGTTAAGAGAATGAAATGCAAAACATTTAGGACAGTGGCCTGGCAAGTGACGAGACCCCAGAAAACGGGGATCCTGCTGCTACAATCCCTGCTGTGAGGACCCACCA
>PVJD01015382.1:0-25133 GCA_004026545.1 Mormoops blainvillei | reverse complement strand
CTCAATCCACTGAGCCACACCAGCCAGGGCACAATAATATTGTATTATTAACTACAGTCACCATGCTGTACATTAAATCCCCAGAAATTATTTATCTTATAGCTCAAAGTTTGTACTTTTGACCAATGTCTCCCCATTCTCCCCACCACCAACCAGCATCCCCCTAACCCCTTGGCCCTGGCAACAACCATTCTACAAACTGATTTTAGCTTTTTTAGATTCCACATATAAGTAATATTATACAGTGTTTGTCTTTCTATGTCTGACTTATTTCACTTAGCATAATGCTTTCAAGTTCCACCCATGTTGTTGCAAGTGTCAGGATTTCTTCCTTTATCATGACTGAATACATTCCATTGCATATATATCCCACATCTTTACCTTCCATCCATTGGCAGACACGTAGATTGTTTCCATACCTTGGCTATTGTGACTAATTCTGCCGTGAACATGGAAGTGCAGATAGCTCTTCAAAGTCCTGATTTCATTTGCTTTAAAAATACACCCAGAAGTAGAATTGCTGGGTCACATGGTAGTTCTATTTTTACTTTTTTTGAGGAACTTCCGTACTCTTCCACAGCGGCTGTATCAATTTTGTTGGGGCTGAAACTTCACTGGAAACCTGGACTCCAGGAAGACTCTCTTGACAGGGGGAGTCGGTCTAAGACAGTGCTCTCCGTGAGATCCTAGGCCACAGCTAAGAGGGGCTGGGGCCAGTTCACGAGCCATTGCAGACAGAGTTCACAGCTCAGTCCCAGGTCAATGTGCCTACTACCCGACAAGCAGTTGAGTGAAACTCCTCCCGGGTCCCACTGCATGTGGTGCTGGATCCCACAGCTCCCACAGCGGCACTTTGTGAGTGGATGCCAAGTTGTTGGTGAGCAGGAAATAGGAGTGACTACTATTCAGCTATGGTCCTTTTACCAATATTTCAATTGAGTTATTTTCTTATTCAGTTGGGAGAGTTTGTTATATATTCTGAACACAAGTCTATTATCAGGTAAGTGATTTGGAAATATTTTCTCCTAGGTGTCTTTGTCTTTTCATTTTCTTAACAGTGACTTTTGAAGTACAAAAGTTTTTAATTTTGATGAAGTTCAATTTATCAATTTTATCTTAAATTATGCTTTCAGTGCCATGTATCTTTGCCTAATCCACGGTCTCAAAGATCTTATTTTTCCTTCTAAGATGTGAACAGCTTTGCTCTTGCATTTAGGTCTCTGGGCTATTTTGAACTAATTTTTGTTTATGGTATGTGGTAAAGATCTAAATTAATCTTTTTGTATATGTGAATATTCAATCATCCCAGCATCATTTGTTGAAAAGACTCTCTTTTTCACAATGAACACTCTTGGTATATTTGCTGAAAATCAACTGACCATAAATCTGAGAGTTTATTTTTGTATTCCTTATTATTTTCCATTGTTCTATCCTCATGTCTATTCTTAAGCTATCTTAAGCATACGCTTTTAGCTTCTTTGATCACTGCATTTTTAAATAAGTTGTGACATCAGTACTTTAAGTCTTCCAACTTTATTATTTTTCAACATAATTTTGCTATTTTGGATTTTTTACCTTACCATATAAATTTTACAATCATTTTCTCCTAGGCTGAAAACGAGCCACCTGACATTTTAATAGAAATTGGGCTCAATCTATACAATCTGTGCATATGTGCCTTCTTAATAATTTTGAGTCTTCTAAAACATGAACATGGAGTGTCTCTCCATCTGTTTAAATCTTTAATTTTTCTTCGTAACACACTGTCCTCTCCAGTGCATAAGCCTTGCGTGTATTTTGTTAGATTTAGTTCTAATTATTTTATTATTTTTGATGCTATTTTGGATGAAATTATTTTCATTTTTAATTACTTGTTGATACTATGTAGAAACAATTGATTTGTTTAATCTTTTATCCTGTGACCCTGATGAATTAGTTTATTGATTCTAGCAGTTTTGTTTTGTTTTTTTCTTCTTGTGAACATGGAAACATTTTAAGAAAGGAGTGGCATAGTCAAATTTTCATTTAAAAAGATAATTTTGCAGCTGTGAGGAAGGTGTATGTGAAGGAGGAAGTGCTGGAGAAAGGAGATTTTTTTTTTTAACACTTGAAATAGTTACTGATATCCAAAATCCTAGCCAGAATATATAATAAGACTAGGAGTAGACCAGAAAATGAATTAAGAAAGATAATTGCTTTTTTCCCCCACTGAAATTGACCTGTTTATCTTAAGAAAATTGCTTTAAGCTGTCTTTTGGATTAATTACATTTATTGCACTCATTAAAGCTTACAGAATTCTGCTTCCAGTAATGGCAGACTGTGCATGATGGACCAGCTCTGTCGATACAGAAAACTATAAATGTTGAATAATTCTTTTTATTCACTTATGACCTAATACAAAAAGAAAAACAGTGAAGAACTGAGGGTTTGAAAATGGGGAGAAGTTAGGTCTCAGATATTAGGGTCTTTTCCCCCCTAGTTTTAGAGGGGCTGGCTCAGCATCTTTAGCGGCTTCATTGGACCAGAGCAGCAATTTTCAGCCGGCGTGCCACAGGACTTTTAAAACGTGCACTACCTGACTATTTAGTCAGGGGCACTGGCCTCTTCTCCCTTAGATTGTCAAGTAAAAAAATAACAGGCAACACAGCAATAGCCATCGGGTGTGAATGAATCAAAATTATACCTATTTTTCTGTCAGATAGGCAAAATATATTATTTTGGTGGCTGCCACAGAATTTTAGTGATTAGTTTATGTGTGCCACGAGACAAAAACAGTTGAAACTCCCTAGACTAAAAGGGACAGTGACTGTCCCTGACAAAGTGGTGTGGCTCAGGCAAGTCCTCTTCATTTCGAGCTGAAACTCGGAAGGGTCATATTCTAGAAGAAACAATACCTGGGTGATGGATCTTCCCAGGAATTATTGGAACAGAAGTAATTGAGGATTGCTATTTTCCCAGTCACATGGCCAAAACAAGAAAGCGTTCCCTCTGGAAGAAGATAACATAATCCTAGAGCTGAAATGACTTCCACTAACAATTTTACAAACAAAATGACACACATACAAAAATAACCATGTGCATGAGATAACAAGACAATCAGGATAAACAATTATACAAATAAAACAACAGTAACAGACCATAGGAATTCCAGATGTTAAAGTTATCTAAAAGATTTAAAATAATTGTGCTTACAGTGGTCCAGGTGATAAAAGGCAAGTACATAAATTCTCACAGGAGCCTGGAAATTAAAAAATAAAACAAAACAAATGGAAATTGTAGAACTGAAAAAAGCAATAAACACAATAGGGAACCAAATAAATGGGTTCAACAGCAAATCAGACAACAGCAGAGAAAATTAGGTACCAAAAGGTAGATACAAAAAAATGCCTAATGAATCACAGAGACAAAGAGACAGTAGAGAATAGGCCATAAGAGGCACAGAAGATAAAATAAGAAGAGCAAGTATATGGGAAGTGGATTCCAGAATTAAAGGGGGGAAAAAATGTGACAGGAGCATTACTTTTTAAATTAGTAAAAATTTTCCCAAACTAATAAAACAGGAAAAATTAACAGATACATTTTAAGTAAATCATAGTTAAACTTCTAAAAAATTATTTAAAGCAGCCAAAAAGGAAAACAAACAAACAAACAAAAAAGACAAACTGACCCTCAAAGAGGCAATGTTTAATTGACAACTGCCTTCTCAATAGCAAAAAAGGTTAGAATAAAATATGTTGAGTGCCAAGAGAAAATAATTAGTAACCTAAAGTTCTACATCCAGTGAAAATAGTCTTCAAAAATAAAGGTGAGGTAAAGACATATTCAAAAATCTTCAAGCTGAGAAATTCTTCATTTATGTACTTACACTAAGGAAGATATGAAGGCCGTTTTTCAGGTAGAATTAAAATGATCTCAGGCAGAAGATCGGAGGTCCGAAAAGAGTAATTAGTAACTCAAATAGTAATGGTGTAAATAAATCTAAAGGGATATTGCCTGTAGAAAATTACAAAATAATACATTTCACATTACACACATGGGAATAAAAGGCAGGAATAGCACACATTAACATTTCGCTTCGCTGTGCTGAGGGTGCACATTGCACTATATGTTCAACGATAAAAAGAGAGCAAAAGAGAGTAAAGCTACCAGGGTAACAAAGGGGAAAACTGATTGTTTTAAAAAAGTATAATCAATCAATTCAAAAGGAAGCATGACTGTTAATAAAAGGAACACAAAACAGGGAAAATAGAAAGCCCTTAGTAAGACAATAGATTAAGCACAAATATACAGGTAATTACAGTAAATTTAGAGAGAGAGCAATAATTAAATAACAAAGATTGACAGGCTACATAAAAATAAAATCCAGAAACTATTTGTGGGTAATCAATGTAAAGACAGAGAGACACTGAAAGTAAAAGGATAGAGGGAAGGTGTGCAGTGCAAACAGTAACAAAAAATAAATTTAGTATAATACCATTAAAGCAGAGTTTTTGAGAAAATGCCTGTCTAAAAACAAAAGTGGACACTTCATGATGATAGAAGGTTAAAATGGCCATGAAGATAGAACAATGGTATGGTTAAGTGCAACTAAAACAGCCTCAAACATATACAAAAATTAATAGAATTGCAAGGGGAAATATATCTGTAATCAGAGTGGGGGAACATTAAAACTTATGATTATAAGAACATCAAACTTTAGACTTGGAACTGTAAAATGAAGTTACATTTTTATAAGAAAAATTAAATTTACCTAACAATATTACTAAACAAATGTGATTTCAAAGGTCAAATCTTTTTCTATGAAAATTATCCTACCTAGTAGATAAGTTTCTTCTACCTGTAGCAATGTCAACTCCTATGGGTTATTTTGTACAGGTTGAATATGTTTCATAGGACCATATCCTAAATGACAGAGTATATCAAGCAGCTGGCTATCAGAATATTGAAATGACACTTTCAAGAATTTTGTTCAATGATATTTCCTATAAAAAAATTAACAAAGATAAAATAATCTTGCTATTAAACTTGGTCCATTAAAAACTTATTGTAAGTCACAAAAACATGTACCTTCTAAACTCTTGCAAGTATAGATATATTACATATCAAAATCGAAGCAAATTACCTTCAAAGTGGGCACAAAAAATAGGGAATTGTAATTCAGAATAATCAGGAAAATTAGTTTATTGTAGAATAATGCAGTGTCAAATTGTAATCACATCCATTCTTGAACAATTCCTCTAACATCAAAATTGATATGGGTTTTTAGGAACACTTCAAAGAAAAATCTTCTTTTGCCAAATACTTTAGAAATAAATATCAATCCTTACACCTGCCTTGTAAGGTAGCCTGTGGCCTCTTGACCACCTCCTGGTAGAGAAGGGGGGCAAGAATCAAGAGGGATGAGATTTACCTTGTTCCCACAGCACGTACTGCAAATTCTAACATCAAGGGTCTCGCTTCTTGAAAAGTTAAAAAAAAAAATTAGAAATTTCCATTTTGGGGAAAATTCATCCTAATTCAAAGTACAAGGAAGAAATTAACTACCATTCAGAATCTCGATCAAAAATTCTGTCATGTTTAGGGAAAATTCCTAGATCTTTATGTAAAAAAAAATCACTAGACTTACAGATAAAAATTGGATTGCAGTGCAAAATGTAATTTAAAATTCCGAACCTATGTAACCTGGCCTACTAATCTTCAATAAGATTAAATTACAAAATCTTTACACTGAAATAATCAGACAAGAAATACTGAGGGCTTACAAATGGCCCTTCGTAATACACAGCTACTGTTTTGTAAACTAAATGGCAGAGATCAATGAAAAGCTATATGGTATAATTAAACAGGGTGTGATAATCATGTTTTAAAAGAATTCCACAGCTACAGTTCTAAACTCCCATGTTTCAAACTAGAACACTGTGATGGTCGCTGCCTAGCTTTGACCCATAAGGCCCTGAAATGAAATATCCAGGCAAAGTAAATAGTGTGAATTTCAATTTCTCCGTCACTGAATCTAGGATTTTTCTTCAAACATTAACAAAAATAAATAAATCATACATATGCTACTGTTCAGTACACCAAGTTAAACTTTGAAATTTAGTGGAAAACAGGTTAGACATTCATCTAATGGCTATTTTTCTGTTGAAATCATTCCTTCTGAGAGAATTAGAGCAAGGAAAAAAATCAATAATTACAACAAACTGATTCAAAAATAAAAAACAACCAACACAGTCTTTCACTTTTGTCCTTCTGTAAAATGAAAGTCAGACACAGATATTGAACAGTGGTGGTAGTAGTATTATAACACCATGAAACAATCCATATCATTTGTTTTGTAAAAATTGTCTTAATTTAGGCAATAAACTCCTTAGTAAAAGGGCATGGAAAATGTAAAAATGATTGAAATTTGAAGTAAAAAAAAAACCTTGGATTCATATCCCTTCTGCATATTTTCAAAGCAAGTGATTTTCATCCTGATCCTCTCTGATATGGAAAATTTTCAAAATGCCACCCCCTCGATATAAAACCCACTTCATTCTAGAAGAGGCTTTGAGGTGTGAAATCAACACCAGCCTTATGTATACTATGACTTTATATGTACTATGACTTCATATATATTAAAACTTATAAATTGCACTTGTTTCTTGTTTTATCAAGATATTTTATATATGTGTGTGTTTGTGTGTGTGTGTGTATATATATATATATAGAGAGAGAGAGAGACAGAGAGAGAGAGAGAGACAGAGAGAGAGAGAGAGAGAGACAGATGCTGACATGCTGTCTAATTAGTCAGACTATATGGTTTGCCAAATAATCACTGAGTAGATATCATGGAAATGTGTTCAATATGCAAAAGAATGGTTTTTGTTTTCATTTTATCACTTAGTATTTTTGAACAACTACCAAACGCTAGATACTTTTGTAGGTAGAAACTATAGCTGTGAATCATTGGAAAAGAATCCTGTCTTCACAGGGCAGAATCTATCGGAGGGAGAAAGAGTTAACAAACAGGACAAAGAGATATAAAATACCTCGTGTTAGATGGGTATGTGCTATGCAGTGAAACCTGAGAACAGGGATTGCGTATATGAAGTAGAGGCTATTGCAATTTTAAATAGGCTGATCAGTCACGGCCCCACTGAGAAGGTGATACTTGAGTAAAGCTTTGAATGAGTTGGGAAAGCAAGTCATGTGGTAGGAAGGCAACTTTCCCAGGCACAGGGAAGAGCCAGTGCAAAAACCCTAAGGCAGCTGAATGCCTGACAGGTTGAACAGCAAGAACACCAGCGGGGAGGGAAGAGAGGGAGTGAGCTAGAAAGTAGCAGGAGACGCTATCAGATGGAAAGCAGGGGCCAGATGTTAGACCTGGGGCAGGTCAAAGGCCGGGGCTTGTACTTTGAGATGGGCAGGCATTTCAGAGATTTGAGCAGATGTAAAACAAACATGACATGCCTTTATCAGAATCAGGGTGCCCCTTGCTGTTCTTTTGGCCACAGACTAATGAGGTTCAAGGAGACTATTTAGGAAAATCCTGCCTAATCCCCAGATATGAGATGGTGACTCTGACTAGGATGGAGTTGGAGAGGTCATTACAGCGGGTCGACTCTATGTATACTTGGAAGATAAAACTGAGACTTAACTGCTGTATTAAATACAGAATGAGAAAAAACGAAGACACGAAGGTTTTTGGCTTAAGTTGATGGCATAATGACATTGCTATCATTAATCGACATGCAGAAGACTAAATAAAGATCACAAACTCAGTTTTGGACATGTCAAATTTCTGTATTCCACAGTTTGAGTATGCAGGTCAAGAAAATGTGTGGATTAAAAATGTACCTTCGGCACCATCACATTCAGATGACATTTAAAGCCACGAGATGGAAGAGATCATCAATGTTGTTAGTAGAGGCTTAAGAAAAAGTATGAGAACTAATTCAATATCACTGAGTCAGGAGGAAGAGGGGATAACTAACAATAAATACTGAGGAGTGAGCAATGAAGTAGGAGAAAAATCAGGCAAGTGAGATGCCCCAGCGGGGGTGTCCAACCTTAGCACGTCTCTGGGCCACACTGGAAGAAGAGTTGTCTTGGGCCACACATTAAATACATTGTGACACATAACCACACACACAAAAATCTCATAATGTTTTAAGTAAATTTACGATTTTGTGTTGGGCCGCAGTCACAGCCGTCCTGAGCCACACGTGGCCCACAGGCTGCAGGTTGGACGCCCTGCCTCAAGCCAAATGAAAATGCTTCAAGAAAGGAGAAATCTGCTGTGTATATTGATAAACAGGAATGAAGACAGAGAATCCATCACTGCATTTAGCAATATGGAGGTCACAGAAATGTTTACAAAAAGCAGTTTAGATAAAGTCAATTGAGTGAATACCTGGCTGAAGTGGATCCAAGAGAAACTAGAAAAAATAAGTGTATGCAATTAAAAAAGCGCCTTTTGCTGTACTGGGAAAGAAAAATGGGGTGGTAGCTTGGTAGGCAGGGTCATTAATAATTTTTTTTAATGGGAGAAATATAAGAATATTTAATGCTGTTGGTTATAACCATTGGAGACAGAAACACCAATAATGCAGAAAAAAGAGGAGGAAAGTTTTGTCCTAGAAAAGCAAGAAAGGACAAGATCTGGAACACAAGAGAAGTGGTGGGCCTTTTCCAGGGACATGGACAGTTCATCACAGTAGGGGATTTAAGACAATGAAATACCTAAAAGTAACAGTCAGTTTCAGAAGTTTAGAAATACATATGACAGTCGGTGGATTATAGGCATTGCCCTCTTGTTGCCAAGAGGTATTTCTAGAAACCATAGCTGACCAAGGCCTTAAGGTAAAGTAAAGAATAGATATCAGCAACACTACACTGACCTGATACAGAACCTGATGCGGCGTAGGCCCTAAAATATTTGTTGAATAAACAGTAACTTTATTAAATGGTTCTGACTAAATTAATAAAGATAAGGTATGTGCCCTTTATAATCCTTTGAAATTAACAAAAGTATACAACATATTAGAGAGAATTTGAATTCCCTCCCTTATATATAAGTGAACATTGTCAAACCCATTATCAAAGTTGAAAGTAAAATCTAGATACTATCCTTTCCAGTTAAATACTTTCCCATGGGACCCATATTCTCTTGCTTATTAAAAGGACACAATGGGCTATAAAGTATGCTAAGTCCATAAAAAGGCAAATTCATGGTATCATAACTATGAGAATTTGGGATCCTTGAATATTTGTGCTCAGTATAATTATACTAACTCTAATAATCACCTCCCATTTCATCAATAATAATTTTTTTTGCCTTATTAGAACTTAGGAGTAGTCATGAGACATGTTTTCCATGGTCCATGTCTCTTTAATAAAGTTTCCAGAGAAGTTCAATATTTCTTTAAATCTCGGTGAATATAATGAAATGGAGATGGCTCAGAGTAAAACAAAGATAAGCCATGAATGGAATCCTGGTGAGTACCACTTACCCACAGTGCGGTGCTGAACAAGTTACTTAACCTCTCTCTGCCTTGGCTTTTTCATCTGTAAAATGGGATTAATAATAATAACGACCTCATTGGAAGTTTTTGAGGATTCACTGAGATGATCCATCTAGTCAATTTAATGAATGATCTAGATTCAGAAATCAGCATTATTATATCTCTTCTGATTCCCTCAGATGAAGAAGTGAACCTCAAATAAAATTTCAGAGAGTTATCTTAGCTTTCCTGCTCTTGCTTAGAAAACAAACTATCTGTCCTTTCTTTTTGGAAGTTAAAAGTCTGTTTCATCGTTCCAGTTCAACATAGGGCTGTACAATATACAAAGCTCTGATCTCCTATCCAAGCTGGAGCTCCCACTCTTACACCCAGTTCAGGCTTGTTTCAAGCTTTGAGGTCTGCACTGAAGGCTGGGGGCATGGTGGTCTCTCTTTACTCTGATGTTCTTCCCTCACAGCAACTGTTTGACTCTTTGAGAGTCAGGGTCTAAGAAAGAGAAACTGAAAAGATCACGGTGGTATGTGACTCACCCAGGCATTGTCCATGGTCAGTCAGGGCTTTCTGAACGGTAAATATATAATCAATGACCCTCCTTCTGGAGTACGTTTGTGGCTGTGCCAAGAAAAACTGCTTCTCTCCCAGTTTTACATGACCTGTTCGGAGTCTCTCCTCTGATACCAAACTCCCAGTGCATCACTCATTACTCACCATTTAGGAGCCAGGGTTTCTAACAAGGTACTCACTCTGTGAATTTACACAAAGGTAACCCTAAGCAAGCTCCCCTTTTGAGGGTTCCATTTGCTTTTCAAAAAAATCACCAACTTTTGTCTTGGCATTGGAGGCTTATAGCTTGCCTGAGGCTTGACTCTAATCTACCAGAGCGGCAGGACATCTCAAGTCATAGTTGACTTAAGACTCTACATCCTTCAGCTTCTGGAGGAAACAAACACATCGAACTCTGAGTGTTTTCCCTGAAACCCTTCTCACTTAGCTAAGCTGAATGGGAACCCCTCAGCTCTCATACACAGAGTGGTAGATTACATACAGTAAACCCGCAGCCTTCCAAGACAACTCCATCTCTCTTCGAGCTTTACCACCTCAAACTTTGCAGGGCCTTAAAATGGAATTTGAGCTAATTCTGGACTTATTAGTTGGACTATATCTTAGCACCTCCTGCAAGCAAGCTCTTGCATCTCACTTATTTAGCCTCCCCTCAAACAGAAAGAAAGACTCCTTTTTAATATGCAGATACTTAAACATTGCCTGGCATAGTGGGAGTGTTCAGAAATGTTAGCTCTGGCTACTATTTATCTTAACTGTATTATTTAATATTTAAAGAGTAGCTAGATGAGGAATTGCCCATATTAAAAAAAAAATTGAGGAGAAAGTCAAAATGAGTTAAAAACCAAGATAGTTTGGTGTCATAAAAGTCAAGAGAGTAGGTATTTGGTTTTGTGGAGAAGGGAATAATCAGTGTCAGACTTTGCGGTGAATTTTCATCAAACAAAACAACTGCACTCATCAACTGATTACTAGGGACTTGATTTCGAGCAGTAAGTTAGAGGGAAAGCCAGATTGCATTTGTTCAAAGAGTGAACAAAAGGAGAAGAAACTGAGACAGTGAGAATTGACAAGTTGGGAAATAAGTTTATGGGAAAAGAAAGGTTAGATTGATAGCTCTGCAGAGATAGTGTTTTGTTTGTGTTGTTATTATTGGTATTGTATTTGTCATCATTTTACTTTTAAGGAATAGATTTTAATGTTACCACCCCCCCCCAACCAATAACAGAGCAAGAGAGAGAGAGAGAGTGTGTGCGAATGAGAGGGAGAGGGGAGAGAAATTGCAGATACTAGAGACAGAGGAAAAAATTATTGAAGGGGGAGATGAGAGGGAGGGATCAAGGATTTAGAATGGAGTATTAGTCCTAAGCAGGGAAGGCAATGCTTCAGATTGGAGAAGGTAAGTAAATAAAGACAATATGGGTGTAAATATATGAGAAAATAATGTGTATTGAAGGACAACATACCTAGGAGCCTAGGAAAGAAATGGTTATGAAGAATTAAGGACATGGGAATTTCAAGATAAAATAATTAATAGCATTGTTTGGCACAAAGATTCAAGGGGCATGAAGAATGAAAGACTATCAGTAGATTTGCAAAATATGCATCCATTAGTGGCATACAGAAGTGTATTTTTAGGAGGATGATAAAAGAAGTCTGATTGTAAGGGTTAAGAAAAGAGATATAAATAAAGAGAAATAAAGAGATATAAGTAATGAAAAATAAAAGCTGCAGCTGAATACCATTTCATTTGCCCAGGGGTGAAATGGCTAACTGGTAGAAAGAAAAGCACATTAAGAAAACAGAATGACTAGGATAAAAGGTAGCAAAAGATGCAGCATCTTTCTCTGACAGCAGGGAGGGAACTAATGCTTCGCGTGGTGGCTTGGGTTTCCTTGAAAAGCAAGGAGCTCAATCCAGATGTTTTCTTCTCATCACTATAGGGAGGGTTGTTGTTTGACTCAATCAAGGGACATATGAAAGTGGCCTTGGAAGAAGTGGGGAATTTGGGAAAACTATTTAGAAGAGTGTAGTTAAGAAACGTTTTAAAATAAACAGACTTACAAATTTGATAAAGATTTTGGAGAGTAAAAACTTCGGTGCTTTCAACTGTGCTAGTGTTCATCATTATCCAGTACAATTGCGCAGTTAAGGCTGGCTAAGAATAACGATGATAATGTCTACGGTAATAATAACAGCATCAATAGCTGGATTTAACATGTATTGAGCGTGTACTATCTGTGAGTCACTGAACTGATCATTTGACATGTTCCAGCTCATTTATTGCTCATAATGATTCTAAAAGCAAGTTCTATTATTATTTGAACTAACTACTTTAACCAAGGTTATTGAACTAGTGTGGGGGCCCCTGAGGATCTGTCCAGGGCAGGTGGCCCGGAACTGTGTGTACCCTTGAAGGTCAGTCCCGGCAGACAGCCCGGGCCTATGTCATTGTACGCATGCGCTGTAGTCCCCAGTGACCTAAGTTCTGGCTTGATCCCACTATTGTCCAAACTTGTATAAAAATCCTTGTAACCAGCAATAAGTGTGTGAGCACCAGCGATAAAGCTGCTGCTCTGTGTGTGTGGACGCTGCTTCAATAAAGTGCTGCTGCTGCAGCTCCTAAGTCTACTTCTCGTTCTTTCTTCCGTTTGGGCATCTCACCACCAAGACCTGCCCTAGCTGAACAGCTGGGCTCTGACAGCTAGCAAGCAGCAAGCCAAAAGGATACCTGGGTAGTATGCCTCCAGAATAAAAGTGACTCTGTCACTCTGCAAATTTCACTTAAATATTTTGCATTTTTAAATGTCAAAATATAACCATATTCCTCTTCTCCACTTGTAGCCTCTTTTAATCTAATTCATCTTCTGAATGTATACTAGCACATCCCAGTTTATGCAAAATATCCCGACACTTTATAATGTTCAGGGTTTCTGAAGTACCTATACACGTCTCTTTTCAACCATTACTATGGGAAGATATCATTCCTTCTTCCAATTAAAGGAAGAAAGTTTCAGAGAAATCAAGTTGTTTGCCAATGGTTCCTCGACTAGCAAGTGGAGGAACTCCCGATTCATATTCAGATCTTCTGCCTCAAGTCCAAAGCCTTGGCCATTAAGTTCATTACCAGTTCTTGTTTCTTCTTTCTCCTCAATGTTCTTTCTATGCTTATTGTCTCTCTTAGATTCAGGATTCACAGGCCTATTTTAAATTCCTACACTTCATCAGAACTACATTACATTATCATGATAAACTTTCCCTAACATAACGATGACCCAAGTGACTCTTCCAGCTTAGATCACACAGCACTGTTTTAGTGATAGACCGATGGCACTTATGGTCCCATGTTTCATCCCTCCTTGTAATTTTGCCATGTAATTTTGTATTGCTTTCCACTTTGTCCCTAGTCTTGGCCAACTGACATTACAAAACAAACAAACAAACAAAACCAACAACTAAACAAAACAAGAAGAAGCTTAAAGAGCACGTGATTGTTTCTGCTTTGCTCTTACACCTCTGCCATGACCGCGAATAATGCGGCCTATCACAGGATGAGACACATTCGTAGCACTGAGTGACACCAGTAGGTCTAGCTAAAGACATCTCTATCAGACAATGGCCAGTACAGCTAACTGAGCCAACATTTAGCTAGTCAGTGGCACAAGCGAGCACAGCCAACATCAACCAATCCATGACACTGAGCTTTTGTGTTGTTTCTCACACAGCATTATTTTAGCAATATATAGCTAATGCACGAGTACTATGCAATCTATCTTAAATCAAATATCGGAATAATACCTCTTCATTATTACCATTTCATGTCACCAGTTCACTCAAAAGTCTACTGATTTTCCTGTATACAAACTCCTGTCCTTAGCAGTCACCACTCATGAAAAGGCCACACTCTTCCACTGTGACTATATAAAACTTCATTCCTACCCTACAACTCTTCAGTAAACAAATCTGTTAGTTACGCTCCTTATTTAATTCCTGTTTAGTCTTCTTCAATAAAAAAAAGGCAGGGGGATACTGCTAGTTCATCTGTCTTCTTTGTGAAAATCAGGAACTCTCAGGCCTAAGCTAGAAGCCAGAGTATAGGCTGAATTTCTAACCCCCTAATGTCCTTGAGCAGGGTCTTGGGCAAAACTCTACTGCCCCACAGGAAATACCCTTGAATTAGTTCCAACCTGTTCTTAAAAATAACTCTCTAAAATCACCTTCTACATGAAACTTTCTGTAGTTAATCACAATTAATATTATATCTCAAGTATTTTCAGTACATCTATAATCTTTTCATCTATATTAATTTTGATCCATTTATATATTTTTTGCTAAGCAACTTTATTCCCTAAGTTGTCTGGGAGCCAAATTATATTCCTTTTTCCCTATTTCCCTTACAAACATATGTAGCCATTTAATAATACACAGGAGGCCCTCAATATATGTTGAATAAGGTGATAAAAAGAAATTTTAAAATTTTATATATGATTTTTTGCAATAAAAATCTCACTGCCTTCAATTTTTCTTCAAATAATCTTAATAACCATATTAGTAATTAACAAATATTTGCCCTGATTTCAAAAACGTAGGAGTGTTTATTTTATCGATATACCCAGTAAATTGTTCTAATGCTCAGTGATACACACACACAATTTGAATGAATTCAAATTAGTTCATTTTTTGGCATTCTGGATAAAACAAATATAATCATTTTCATATTTAAGGCTTTATGAGTGAATTAGTTTTTGCTTATATTATTACTTACATAATTTTCTTTAATTATCATAAACTACCCTTTAAGGTATCATCAGTATTAACTACCTGTTGGAGCACGGAATCTGAAGATCTGACTCAAGTTGGTGATGTATGGTAGAATCACAATACAAACCAGATCTTCTTATTTCAAGTTTATTACTCTTTTTACATCAAACTGCATATACATTTAGTTCTGGTTTTATTTTAAAGGCTCTTACTACTGGTACTCTGCTGGTTGAGAGGGTTGTAAATGATTAACATGTTCTCAAGGAGCTTACAATCTAGGTTGGTAAACAGGCATATAATCAAATAACAATAATAATATGGTGATTGATAAGGGAAAGAACACGGAGGAAATGTGCTCGAGGATGCAGAGAAGTCTTCTGGGAAGACACAAAATCTTGGCTGGGATGAAAACTGAGTCAGACAAAGATATTGAGGATGAAGATTATGGGCAGAGAAATAAATCTGCATTAAAAGAAGGCTGGAATAGATGAAGTTCGTGGGGACACGGCAAACAGTGAACTGTTATTCCAAGTACAACATGACCCGTTTACAAAAGTGAAAATGTTAGGTGATGGAATAACGAAGCAGCTCAACACCATGTGCAGAAAAACAGAAAATAAGAAATAACAGAGATATTTGAGAATTATTTAAAAGATTATAGACAGGGTGGCCCAAAGAGGGCTGAATTCAGAGAGGAGGGAGAAAGCATCATCTATGAGGACTGTAGGATGTCTGGATTAGGAATTCATGCAGATTTGGTTGAGGAATGGGAGACAGATGATTGAGTTTGGGGCACACTGAATCCGAGGTTCTGTGGAATATTTAAATGGTTCTACGTAAAGCACAAAACTAAGAGTCTAGCGTGGAGATACTGAATAATTAAACTTATCAGCACTGCTTAAGTACATTTACACCCAATCACATAATAAAGAACTAAACACTGTGGTTACAATATCTTTTACATAGTTAGGGTTGTTAAAATCACTGCTACATTTGTTTATAAAGTAATGATAGGATAGAAAGTGACTAAAGCAAAGTCCAAAGTCATCACCACCTAACAGTATTATGCAGGCGATTTTTATGATGATATGTCCTAGAGTTTGACTCTTGGAATTCTTTCCCATGTTTGCTAAATGATTTTCACTTTTATGTTATTGTAGTAGTTTTCAATTTTACATGTTATTTCTGCCTTAAAACTCACATTTATGGTAATCATTTTCTCCTCCAAACTAAGTGGCAAATGATGTGCCAACAAACAGAGCAGGCACATTGCTAACAAAATATTCAAAAAGATTCAAAGATACCAATTAAAGAATACTCATCTGTTACTTACAGAAAACCTATCGCCCTTAAGGTACAGATTAGGTTACTAAAAATCTGCTTTAAAGAAATGGCAAGACCACCAGTATTTTGAGAACCTGTGGGTTACTAGGAGTATTCAATATTTGTAACGGTGAAATTCAAAACAAGGTTGAAAAAAAAGTGTCCAAATATGTGTAAAAGAGACTGAAACCATATGCATTCGGTATGCATTCTAAATGTAGACATTCATGATCCCTAGTATACAATTTCCAAACCTATACACTCTGTAAACAGATAATTTGTTTGTAAGAATGTTTCAACCTTGATCAGTGGCAAAGCCAGACTTATACTAACACGAGACATTTATAGTCTTTATTTTTTCCATGCAATAGAAATATTCATAGACATGAAAATGTATAATTATGGGGTGCTATCCAGAACCCTTCTGGAGGAGTGTTCTATAACATATATAACTACAAAAAGCTCAGGAAAATTCTGAACTCTAAAACATCACTGGCCCCAAGGGGTTTGGATAAGTGATTGACTAAAATTCAAAACTTGAAATTTTAGGTCATGTTATAAACTCCATATGCAACATAACAGAATTTCTAGAAGTAAAATTTTTCATTCTTGTATCTTTAAGAGAGATTTACCTGTGCACTATCATTCTATATGAAAACATTTCCTTTTTTTTCTTTTTGCCCCCAAATATCTTGTTCTAGTAATTTATATTTATAGTACCCTTATGAAATAATCACTCATTTTTGTACAGAGAAAAAAAATTAAAAACCCAGTTATTCTAGAATCACTTTGATAGAGTTAGGATCCAAATTGGTATCATCAGGCTTGGATAAGATACAAAAAGATAAATGTAGGAAGGGTACTTGCATATTCTTATACTTAGGACCAAAGAGTCAACTTCCAAGAAGAGCAGGGAAAATAGGAACACATGTAGCATTTATGCAACTCAGCTATAAACTTCGTTTGACTACTGCCCCAGGACGACTGAAAGCAGGTTGAACTTGCCCCCAAATATGACACGGTCCTGGGTTTCTTGAATGGAACACTCCATCTGGAAACAGAAATGGTTGTCCAGTTCTATGCTTGTCAGAGAAGATAATGAATAGTATGATTGGTTAGGGGACCACACTTTAACAACAGCACTGACCAGCTCAAAATAATCTTGTGAAGAGTAGGCATGATGGTGACTATTTTAGAAATTACCTCATGAAGAACAATGGCAAAGACTGAGATATCTAGCTTGAAAAATAAAATTCTTGGTTAAGATATTTGAAATGAATCAACTCATTTCTGTGTAATTAAATGAACTAGTGTACCAACAGGTGAAAGTTACTAGAAACATTATTATATCTCAAAACAAGGCAAACTGACGGAAAATGAAAAGGACTGGGACAGGAGTTATCCATATGGGGTTATGAGATTACCTAATAGGGATGTGACAAAAGGTTCTAGGTGGTCCTTTCCATTCTGAAAGTGATCAAAATCTCAGCATTGCAGTCCAAGTTAATAGTTGGGTTTAGAATTTTATCAACTTTGATTATATAATTTTAGTATTTATGAAGACATAATACTTCCAAGATATAACATCATGGAGAGAAGTCAACTCTTCAACATTTGCTATTCTACTTAAAGCAGAGGGCCAGTCAAGCTTGCATTTACAAGAAAAATACAGTGTATTGGAGGTGATTATTAAAAACCTTATTCATATTCTATGCTTTTTGTTGTACCTAGAATAAACACAATTATGTTATTCTTAAATAAGAAAACTAACTTTCATTATTAACTGGAAATTCTTCAAATGTTATATTGTTTTTCACAAAATAATATTCTTGACAAAAAAATACTAAAAATAACTCACCTAACAATTTTAAGTTTGTGAAAATAAGGCTGAACATTTTCCTTTTTTCTAATTTCCAGAATAGTTTATTTAAAAAGAAAACTTGTTAAAATATTTTTGAGTGGAGAGGGTAGGTGATACCTCAATAACTCCTGGAATTTTTAAGCAGGTGTTAGGCATTTTTAAAGGAAGAAAGACAAATAAAAAATAATTAGACAGCACATTTCCAAACTACTGTCATTTCCAAAGACAGAACACACAATTGAAAAATGAAAAATACATGCTTTCAAATGCCATGATTGTGTTTTAAATGCAAGGAAGGAAGAGAAAATCAACTATTCCCATATTCTGGTGATTAGTAGCTGATCAACAGGTAATTTTCTACCCTCACCAAAACATACAAAAATTTTTCCAAAAAAAGACCAGATAGGAACTCAGCACTTCACACTTCCCATCACGAAGGAACGTACCATATTTTCCTTTGAGGCAGGTTTCATGCAAATTCATTATCTATTCTTAAATTTTTCTCACCAAAACATACACATCATATATTTTAAGGGGAAAAGTAATGATAGGAATGGGAGTAAAACAAAGCTTACTTAAGTCTTATCACATTTTCAATTGCAGTAAGAAGAACAAATGTCACCAGGAAGCAGACCTGCGGCAGGGCTGAATTGAGCTGTCTCTGGAGCGAATCTGTCATAGATGACATCCTGCAGTCTTTGCTGGGCAAAGACTTTCTTGTGACTCTCGATGGGTGCCTGGACGACAGTCCCTTTCATCTAGCATATTCACCATCAGCTGCTCAAAGTGGGAGTGTGAGTCCCAGCCACTGCTTTGGGTCCCGCTTTGGCTCATCGGAGTGTCCTCATTAATCGTGGCCATCACTTCACACATCATTGTTTAAATAAAGTAAAAGGGAGGGAAGTCTTAGTCAGGAAATGGTTTCCAATAATGCCGCCTGAACCTCAACGCACCAAATGCTTTGCAGCTCATTAGCCTAATTGTCTCTTTTTCCCTAATCCACTGCCTCAACTCCAAGCAAACTAAATATTTTGAACTCAATGAAAAAAATGATTCATTGACTTCCACCAACCAACATGCTCTCTTTTGATGAAACAGCTTGGTTTCCCCTATTGCTTAGTTTCTGTTTACATGATTTATGCCACCTAATTATAGTAATATGTTACTACACTTATTAAGTGATGATCTTCCTTCCCCTACAAGTTTACAAATCCCTTATTACTAATACCTCCATATTACCTTTATTCGTTATCTTGTTAATAACAAGCACAGTGTCTGGCACTTAACAGGTGGATAGTAAATTACTTCTAAATAACTTAAATAATTCAATGAATTAATGTTCACTCCTTTGTTTAGAAAAATCCGCAAATAAATGAGTATTCTGTTTATATAATAATTAGTTTTTCCTTTTTAATTTTATCAACAGATTTTTTCATACCAGTTTAAAGCTTCTTAACTTTACAACTCCCAATTTTTTAATTCTATATGCTCTCTTCCTAAATTCCTGCAGTTGCCTAGTGACTAAAGTAAGATATGAGCTTTATGAAATAGACCGAGGTACATATGTTTGTTTGGGTTAATATACTACTAATTGCACTTAATATTCCTTTATTTCCTGTGAGATGCATTGTCTGGTTTTCATCCATACAATACAAACTAACATTCTTTCAAATATTCCACAAAACAGCTGCCATACATCACATTAGCAAATGCAGTGACTTCACAGCTTAGCTGCTGACCAGAGGCTCCCAACCAGGAAATAAATGACCTGCTCAGGGTATTTTTAAATCATTTATTAATTTGATTTAAAATTGACAGCACAGACATTGGGATATGACATTGATCTATTGTGTGGCATTTTAATGTCAGAAATTGTCTCATTTTATCTTTTATCCTCTATCTCATATTTCAAAAAGAATCAAACCCATCTCGGTTTCGGTTCTGGAACAGAGGCCAGGGGCTGTTAGCTAGAGGGCCTGGTTTGTGGAAGGCTGATGCGGAGAAAGGCTGCTTTGGCTGTTGGCCCTAAAGCACTCGCTGGTTTTGCAATACAGGATCAGTTCATTTTTCTACTACATATACCTATCTTTGGGGAAAATATTTATGGTGATATTTTCAAATGAAATGTCAAGACTCACTAACTCAATAATTAATTACTTTTTATGTGATTTTTCATATAAAAAGTTATTGAGGAGAGACATTCAACGATCTGTGAATGATTTCGTCAGGGCTCACTGAAAAGTGTGAAAAACTTCCAGAAAGATAAGAGGAAAATACTTTTCTGGCTGATATCCTATGAAAAAAAATTAAGGTGGGTGATTTTTAGAATAATTCAAGACAGTGCTTTGAATTATTGCTCAGCATTCAAAACAGTGGGCTACCTGAAGGTAAGCATTTGACTTGTTCAATTTCTTATTCACCCTGAAATAAATAAATAACACAGTAGATACACAAAATATATTACTGCTTCCATGTGCCTGCACATACACACATACATTGTTACTATCGTTAAATACTTAATGGTGAAAATATAATATTTGTTGTATATTTTCAATTTGAATGCTATTCAAACAGTAACACAAAGGTGGAAAAGGAGAATCTTTTCTAACTGCTACAAATTGTCTTTACATTGACTGAAAAGAAATTGCAAAACAAAAAAAGAGTATTCTGACATAGTTAAATATTTCAAACAAGTAGTTCCCTTGCCATGCAAGAAATACGCACACTGAACAGCTGGGTCATTCTGAGAAATCATTACCAGAAGCTAATGTGGGTTTGTTTGGTTTGTTTGGTTTTGTTTTTTGGTGGGTTGTTTTTTTTCTTTTTTGACATTCAAGGTTACAACAAAATAATGGGAGAGGAAATGGTAGCATTGTGACAATTTGTAAGATTTAAATTTTGGGTTTACTTAAACATTATCAAATTGGTATTTTAAATTATATCCCTCTTGAAAGAAAGCTAGTAGCCCATCTTCACATGGAATTACTTATAAGAACTTTATATTCCAAGGAAAAATATACTTCAGTGATTACCTCCACTATAATTTTCTCCTGAATGTACTACCCTAATTCTAACAAAGACCTGTTGTCACCCAGACATTCACAAACTTTAGGCTTTTAGATCAGTATAAAGCTGGTCTTTGATTTAGTCCAAAGATGCTATGATGAGAGGCACCTTAGGAACTTAGAAAGTCTGTTAATTCTACACTCAAGAGAACTTGATGGAGTTTTACTTCTGTAGCATGTGAACAAGGGAGAGTACTTCACTGGTCAAAGTTTTAGTTTTCTCTTCTGTAGAGTTAATAACCTATGCTTAAAAAAAAAAAAGCCTGCTTTAAGGTTCTTATAGTATCCCTGATTGAGATCACATAGTAAAATAGAAAAGGGCTATTACAAATTTAAGTATTTATTACTAGTATAAAGTGACCAACGTTCATTGTTGCACAAAGAATATTTTGCTTTCATGATTCAGTCTGCTTTCACGCCGAAAGGTTTAATTCCAGTGGGTACTCTGAACTCCCCAAATCCAATTAAAAAAAAAAAATCAAACTATGCAAAAGTTACCTAGGAAACATGCTGCTTTTCTTTACCATGAGTCAGCCCAAATAAGTAAATCTAAACTCTTTTCAACAAAACTAGGAAAAAAATTTTCTACAAAAGATAAGGCCACTTTCATGAACTACCTTAGCTTCTTACAATAGAACTCAAATTCTAACATAAACTGAAAAACACTTGCATAATCCTTAAAATATAATATAACCTATTTCTCAAAGGCCCATTTTAGACAGTAAAAGCAATGAAAAGTCTTGTAAGAGTTAAACACCCTCTTATAGAATAGATGACATCTGAAGCAACTTGTGCAATTCAGAAGGCTATGGTCATTCAACCTCTAGTATATTTCATCCTCATATACCACTTTTAACTCATAATCATTTTCAAAATTAAAAGTGCCTTGCATATCGTAATTTATGAAAAACAAGGAAGGGACTTCAAACAGTTTGCTTTGACATTTGCCTTTTCATCTCCTCCTGCCCAAAGTCAACTGGACACATGAATTATGTTATCCTCTTCTAGACGTTGATGCCTTGTTCATTAAATTACTGAAGGTTTCAAAACCTAGGAGAGATTATTTTATTGTAGAAGGGAAAATAATAATAAGCTTGACTGGTTTAATTATCCCAGTCCTTAAATTTAGCTTGAATAATTTTATGCAAAGAAAACCAACTCCCTTATTCTTAGCACATAATCTTGACTGTCTTCTAAATCCCTCAGATTTCAAAATAAATTTTGAATGCTGAGTCATTCCCCAAAAGCTTTCAAGATCCAATGTGTTTCTTAGTAATATATACCCTTCAAGTAGTACCTATTCAGATATAATACTGCTACAGAAGGCTTCTTTTTTCCTATCAGCGAATCACTTTATTCAGGCAGATCACTAGGATTTAGACCCCAGTTGAGGCAAAGATGAAATTATTTTTGGGAGTTTCTTTTGCAAAGATTTAGTTTTATCTAACCCAGCTCCACCTCAGTTAACCCACAAAAAAGTAATTCGGTGAGAGAAATCCTAGCCATTGTCCGATCGATTGCATTATACAAATATTCCTCCTCCTATTTAACTCTTCGAAATCCCCTGTCCTCAGGAAATATTATTATCACCTGTAAAGGAAGCATCTTATACTTTCTTTACCCCAGTGGATTTACAGGTGGTCAAAGAGCCAGCACACCACACAGGGCTGGACAGTTATCTCTCAGCCACACACCCCCACACACACCCCTGAAGAAGTTGACTTCATAATTTCCACACTTAAAATTCTTCATTATGCACAACAAGAGAGAACCAAGTAGGGAGAGGGCGGAGAAATAGGAGGAGTAGTAGGGCGGGTAGAAAGCAAAAGGTTCAGACAGTAATTCGCAAGGGGGAATTTGCACATCATTTTCCCAGGGGGCAGGGTGGGGCCACCTGCGGGGAGGAGATAAAGTAAATAAGTAAAGTGGCAGGGAAACAATGTAACTCAAATACAGTTTTTGTACCTAACGTCAGTAATTTGGGGTCCTGCTTCTTCAACCCACCAATGACAATCGCAGTCCCGGCGGGACGAGAGGGGAGGCTCGCGCCTGCACTCCCGGCCCATGTCCCCGGCAACCCGAGAAGGAAGGCAGCGCAGACACCGGCGGGGCCCGGCGCCTCTGGGAACGAGCCCTGGCTCAGCGGCGCGGCAGCAACTCGGCATCTGCCTGCGGCCCCGTCGGCAGCCAAAAGAAGAAGCATCCGTCGGAAAAATGGCACATTACAAATTGTGCTTTGCGAAGCAGAGCTGGGTTCAGACTACTGTCAAAGGGAGGAGAGGGGGAGGCGGCTCTTAAAGTAGCAGCAGCCCCTTTGCCGGAGCCGCTGCAGCCCTGCTTGTGCAGCTGGAGAGCCGGGGCCGGGGGCTGGGGGCCGGGCCCTGGGGGCCGGACTGGACTTGCAGCAACTTAGCCTGTGGGCGCTGCTCCCTCTTCGAGTCCGGGCCACCCCGAGGGTATCCAATTCCCTCGCCCCCATCCCCCACCAACCCGAAGGCGAACTTTGGAAAACAGAGTGAAGAGTGTCTGGAAGGGAAGTTTTCCACCTTGTCCCCCGCCCGGAGCCCCTTCGGAGTTTGTGGCTAACGCCTGGAGTCGGAAAGCTACAAGGAAGCGAGAAAAGCAGGACAGGTCCCCTCCTGGCGGGCCTATTTCCGCGCTTCCGTGTCTCATTTCACTGAAAAGAGGCGCTTCTTCTCCGGAAAGGAAAGCCTTCCACCCCCCACACCCAGCCTCTTTGCAAGCCCCCTTGCTGTCACCCGTGGGCCGCGAGAACCAACCTGCCGAGAGCCGGTTTGGGTGCTACAAGGTCTCCTCGCCCCACTTGCCCCCTGCTGTCCTGCCCCTCCTCCGTCTCCAATCCCTCCTCCTTCTCCTGACAGCAGCCACCACCTCCTCTTCCCCTGGACGCCGCTGCGGTGGTTTCCACCCGCCCTTAAGTAAGTTCTAAGTAACCAGGTCTTTGCCCTCCTCCTCACGCACACTCCTAGCAGGTGTACACGACCACCCCGACGCTGCTGCCCGGCTGCCGGGGCTCACGCTGGTCCCAGGGCCTCCTGCGCAGGGGCAAAGCCGAGGCTGAGGATGCGCGGGTGTGCGAAGGGGCTGCGCTCCCCCTCGCCTGAGCTTCTCCCCTACCCAATGGTTCTTACAGTAAAGCGTGTGTCGCCCGCGATGCTGGGGAAGCGAATGTGCTTGGGCACCTTCTGGCTCTCTGGTCTTCCGTGCTTGTCATTTCTTCAAGCAGCTGCCTTCTCCCAGGACTAAGGCATCATAGTGACGGTTGTAAAGGCCTGAGTCAATCCAGGGTGTGGCACCTGTCACGTAACCTCTCCAGCTCTTCTCCATTCATTGCTTTGGCGATAAGGACTGTGCATTACTTACTCCCTACCCTAGGAAATTCCAGCTTGGAGCCAAGTCTGGTCCCCATCGCGTTCCAGTTGCTCTATACCCAACCATCCCCTTACCTGTTCTCCTTTCCTTCTTCATTCATACAAGCCCAGCTCATCAAGGGATAGGGAGGAAGCAGAAGACAAAACCAGTACCTATTCTCAGCAAAAAAGAAAACATTTCAGTGAGGGAAATCCACATATTAAATCCTAGTTTTAGTGAAAAGAAGGAGGGCATTCAGAAGGGAACTGGGAGAAGGGTTAAACGCTAGGAATAATTTGGGGGTTAGTGCAAGTACCTTCAGGAGATAGCACAAGAAACCAAAAAAGTATGTTTTACTTTCTTTTAAAGCAAAGAGTCACAAGCGAACTAAAGAAACAGTATTCAGATACCAGCTTCCTTAAATTAGGTACCATACCCAAAAACAGATCTTTCATTTTCAGGGTAGCATTTAAGTCAATTAGTGACTCCACAGAAAAATATGAACTCAAGTACATGTATTTGCCTTCTCTTCCAGATTGTTACTCAAGTTCTGCATCACAAGACAATCCTATAAGAATTAAGTGTAAGAATAATATGAAGATTCATTAGATGTCAACTGAAACACTTTCTCAAATATAATGCACACATAGATCATTCATGGATCTTGTTAAATTGTAAATTCT
>PVJD01015381.1:0-25165 GCA_004026545.1 Mormoops blainvillei | reverse complement strand
GCCCTGCCCCCGATCCAGGGTTCTCTCCATAAACTGCAGCCTGCTCACGGACACGTTACGTGGAAGGTGGTACCTGCTCGATTTATTGGTGTTGCCACCTCAGGGTTCCTCTCTTGGTACTGTGTTTCTTGTGGAGTCACCCCTGACACCTGGAGTTTGACTGGTTAAGCCAACTACCAGCCTGGGTGGCCTCTGCAGTGTGTCGTCATTAACTCCAGCTAGAGTCTACTGGTTACACTGTTTGTTCTTCCTCCCTAAGATGCTCTCCTTTCCCAATCACCTTCATGTTCAGGGAAGGATGGTGGTTTTCTCATCTAGGATCTTGGATAAGAGCTAGTGTTCAGAGTGCCTGGACACCAGGTGTGTGACTTAAACAGGTTATTTAACCCTAAGCCTCAATTTCATCATCTGTAAAAGGGAGGAAGAGCCCAGGTAATAACAGTATTTTGTCTTGTATGGTCATGATGAGGACTGAATTAGAAATAAATGTAGCCAGTAACTTTCATAGCCCAGAGGTATCGGGCTCCCCAGTCCTCTAAACTACGCTGTCATATGAGCTCCCATAATACCCATTCTCCGTACTACTTATTTTGGATTTGAAGGTATTATATTGTAACTGCAATTTCCATTTTGAGATCCATGTCTTCCATTTCCAGCTATATGGTCAGTTCCTTTAGGTAAAAAGTCTGTCTGTAGCTTCTATCTCCCAAGCCTGGGTCAGTGCCTTGCCTATACTAGATACACAGTAAATGCTTATTTTTTTCTTGCTAGTATGAATAATGTTCTCATTTATTCTAAAAATCAAGCACTGTCATCCCACAGAAGCTGATGAGTTTGCTTGCCCTGGAGGACATTTCCCTTGTTGATAGCACATTGGCAAGGACAAATGCCAAGGCAGACAAAAACACTTATTAACCATCGTAGGGATTATGCAGGTGGCAGCAGTCCTGGAATAATGTTTCTCGTTAATGACGTTCCTAGATTCACTTGCAGCAGTGGTGAGAAATAACAGTGGTCATACTAAAAATCTGCTTTTTGATTAGCTTAGAAAAAAGATAGCGTCTGGGACCCAGCCAGTTGGAAACTGAGAGACTCACTTCACAGTATTTCAGAATACTGCTTCACCTGCAGTAACAGGCTCTTTCCTCTCCAGATAGTTTCAGGCCATTTCATCGATAATTTCCCTAAAACCATATTCTTTAACTTTACCTACTATTGATTAGTAATAGAGTGAAAGTAGCCACAAGTGTCATCAGTAAGTTTGATAATGTTACATCAATTTTCCTGGAGAAAATAATTTAAAACAATTAACTTGACACATGGGAATGTCCTTTTTTTTTATTTAAAAAAAAAGCTTATTTGGGTTCTTAGTTCAAAAGCATTTGGCATTTGTGCCCTGACACTAACACATCTGCAATGAAAGGAAAACAGGAGAAAAGTGAATCGAACAAGTAGAACTATTATGGGATATTTCAGGATTTAGACTGGAAGCTACAAATGGAAGTTGTTGAGTGAGGATCAGACTTGAAGGAAGGAGTGCTGGGTTCCAACTCTTCACCTTCCTAAACTGAGGAGGTGGCATTGTCTCTTGTCTTTTTCTTTGGTAAAATAAAGGGGGAAATCTATTTTCCTGTCCTGCCTTCCTTAGAAGTTTCTTGTAAAGATCTTAATTGGTAATGTTTGTGATCCTTAGGAGCTTAAAAGTGCTGAGTAAGCACAAGGCTGTTGACTACAGACCCCTTCTGGAGCTGGGGGTGTTTCCAGCGCCTGGCACGGCAGCCTGGACAGAGCGGGCAGTGGGGTTCGGGGTGTACCCTGAAATGGCTGCCATTACTTAACTGAAGACCAGCTGATCTGAAGGAGGGCAGGCCATTGGGGTAGCGGTGGGAGATAAGCCTTGCTTTTCACTTAGACCGAATTTGCAAATTCTGATCTAGGGACCTAAAGGCTTTTGTTACAGTTCTTGAGGAAAGGGTCCAGAAGAAACATGGCCAGGTACAAGACTTCACTTATTTGAGTGCTTTTCCTTACGGGAAGAAATCTCTAGACACACTCAGAAACAAATGTTTGTTTTTCTCTGGATTAGACTTTTTTTGAAAGGAGAGGACTGAGAAAAATGGACCTAAAATTACAAAAGGGATATTGTTTGGCAAAAGGAGAAAGGTGATTTTTCTCAAGATAAGAAAAATGTGACAGCAAAGAGAGAGCAGAAGAGTTTTATGTCTGCTTCGGGGTTGGAGGTAACATAGCCCATTACCAACAGAGGCCTGGGTAGACTTCTAAATATTTTTAAGAAAAAGAAAGAGGTAATTACCTTTCTGAGATGGCTTAAGGGCATTTCTTTTAAAGGTCTCTTCAATTCCTTTGCTGAGTCTATAAACTTTGTGAGAGGAAAATAGAAATGTACATCCACTTCAAGAATGATGTGACAAACTATCTTTATAGTGAATTCTTGAGCTTTTTAGGACTTCTCAGTTTCCAATACTGAGAATTCTAAAAAATGAGGAAAATACTGAAATTTGAAAGCAAGATGTCATAAAAACACATTAGTAAATAATGTGTTACGGTTGGCTGCCTTAAGTGTTAACTACAAGAAACGTGGTCCCCAAATGCAATCTCTAAAGAGGGTAGGAATGATGAAAAGCCAAAAGCCAAATACCTATGAGAGACAGATAATTTCAAAATTGAAGTCATTCATTATCCAAATTCCCAGGGACTAAAAAAGAGGTTTCCAACATCAGATTATTCACCTTTCTCCAAGAGAAAGTACAAAGAAGCAACTGAATTCAAAGAAGACATATATAACTGATCCAAACAATAGCTTCAGGGAGTCTCCAAAGAGGCTTCCTTAGGGAGAGATGCCGCTGACACTTTTTCAGAAAAGTTCATCTTTCTTAATGGTGTTAATAACATTAAGGCTTCAGGAAGTATTCTCCATATATTAAACTTCAGGGTAAAAAAAAACAAACCCACTCTTATTGAGAGGCAAGAAACAGCTCACTCTAGATGATCCATTAATTCCTGAACTAGGCCTATAAATGAAATGGTTTATAGAGAAAAGAATTAAAGAATTTACAATCTTTGTTGAAAACTCAAAATAACTCCCATGTTATTTCTCTGTTTCAAATAAAGATTCATAGGCAGATCCAAAGAGTAATGATTTTTAAGTAAAAAAGTTTTATGAGCTTTTCAAGCAGAGGAATAAAGCTATATGGTCAGACTTTTTCTCTGAAGAAAAAAGAAAGGAGGGTGGAATAAGGACAATATAAAAGCCAAGCGGGGGAGAATAAAAATATTTTGAAGACTGCCCACTTAAATATATTTACAGAATATTATAAAACTATTTCACCTCAAGTTTTTTATTACCAAGAGCATGGTTCCCTAAGCAAATTAATATCATAAAGAAGATTTTAGGAAGGATCCAGAACTGAATTATGAGAGCAAGTCATGCTTTTCATTAACAGCAGTCTGCAAACCAAAAATGTCTCACTTGATGCTTTTTTTTTGGCTTGTTTACAACAAAAGGGCTGGGAACAATCCTACTTGACAAAGCTTTGGTAAATCATCAGTTGGGATTAAATATTTATAACAACAGTCAGAATTTTAGAGAGTAGGGGAACATTAGAAAAAAATCTAAATTGATTCCACCTCTCAATGTATACATTAGAAAATGGAGTTCCTGAGAGATGGGACGTTTGGTTAAAGATCACACACCTAGTTGGTTAAAGGGCTCTAGGATCATGTTCTAAAATGGCTTGTTCAGATTTCTTTTCTCCACTGTAATGCTTTCATTGGAACAGTCATAGAATCACAGAATTTCACTCAGGCTGGGAGGAGGTCTTAAAACTCATATTTTTGGTAACTTTTTTTTTTCACTAAAAAATACACAAGTCATAAGTATACAGTAAGCACATCCACCCCAATAAAGAAACAAAATGTTACCCAAACTCCAGAAGTCGTCTTGTACCCCTTCAGGTCGTGGCCAACCCTACTCCACAAGGTCAGATATTTCTATACCCAGTTGAGGAACAAGCAAGTCGAGGTCCACATTGGATAAATGATTTTCCCCAAAGAAATTATTAGCAAGAACATGAAACACGGTCTTGTGCTGTCTGCTTCAGTAGTCTTTCACTAATTTAATTTAATTCTATCAAATTTAACTAACAATGTAAAGCCCAGCACAATGTAAAGCTGCAGTCAGAGTCTCCCAGATGTTTGTTGAAGGAATTAGTGAAATTGTTCCCGAAGTTCCTCTGGTTTCATACATTTCTGTGTCCTCTGTGTGTTTTTCTTGGCCTCTCACTGACACTGCAAGGTCTCATGACATCTCTTCGATGATGCTGTGCTCCCCAAGTATTTCTGAGTGACACACATCGAAGCTATATGCATGAGTGGTCTTGCCCTTTGTAGGGCTTTTCTAGGGGGGCTGAATGTGAAACCATTTCATTGGGTGAACTCCCATGTCCATTTTTGAAGAATTTTTCTCTAGGGTAATTTCGCTTTGATAGAAAAGAATCCTTCAGTTGCCTGGGGGAACATGAAGGCTGCTAGTACTTTAGAAGCAGAATGGGAAAAGGAACTGTGCAGCCCTCTCCTCGTGCAGTTTTTCCTTTTATAGGTCATGTGATTTTGTCCTATTTAAGAAATCTTTGACCCAGGTCACAAAGATTTTCTTCTCTTTTATTTTAGATGTTTTATAGTTTCACTTCTTATATTTAGGTTGGTGATCCATTTTGAGTTAATTTTTATTTATGGTGTGATGTATGGATTGAGGCTAATTTTTAAAATAAAGATATATACTTGTTCCAGTACAATTTAAAGACTATTTTTTTTCACCTTGGTAAAAGACTTGGCATATTCCAGGAACAGAAAGGAGGTCAGTATGTCCTGAACATGGAGAGAGAGGAGGAGAGTGCTGAGTAACAATGCTGGAGAGAAAGGCAGGGGCCGAACTGCATACGATCTTATGGGCCTTGATAAGAAACTTGGACTTTATTCAGAAAGCAATATAACTGCTTTAAGCATTTTAAGAAGCGGGGAAGGAAGATCTGATTTATATGTTTAAACGGTAATTCTTCATCTGTTTTTACCAATCTAGTGAAACCTCTCTGGTGAAGGTCACTACTGGCTGCGCACTAGTGCGCTGACACTGACGGAGTTTTATTGTTTATCTGTGGGGCAAAATCTGACCCACAGCTCAGCAGTTCTGAAACTGCCAACTGCACATATGCTTTTTTCTCCTTTTTGTAGGAGTCTTTATGAAACCAGAGATAATGCACTTTTTTGGATGCTAGCTTATATGCTGCTACAGCCAGAAGTTTTTGCCAGGAATGCTAAAAGTGCTACCTGGTGTTTTATGTCGTTTTGGCTTCTCTTTTTGCTGTTTATTGCCAAGGTAAACACTGTACTAATGCCAATGGGAAAAAGCTTAAGAAGAATTTTTAGTTATTAGAGATTGTATACTTCTTGCTGATTATGACCAGCTTAATTTGAAATATATGGAATTAACTAAACATGGGGATAGTAGTTCTATAATTAAAAAAATTATAAGGCATTGTGATCATCTATTGAACATGAAAATAATGAACTTAAATTAAAAAATCAAGATTTTTAATAAAGAAAAGCTTTCTTCTGTATTAGAGCAGGCTATAAGAGACATTGTAGAAATCTCTAATGCTAGAATGGGTTTGATCTGGAAAACTTTCATGGAAGGATGATTAACAAATATATGTATGTTTGTGCTTAAACTACAGTAGTTTTAGTAGGGTTTTTTTCTTTCACTGAGTAAATTTTACATGATTAATATAAACTGTTTGCCTGATTAATTCTGCTAATAAGTTGCAAAATTTGCATCATGACCTATATAATTTCTCTAACACTGTGAGAACACTGGTTAAAAGGGTAGGCGCTTTATTAACATGTTGGTACTAGTCATGATAATCTGGGCATTCCCTACTTTTACTTTCTTGATATTACTTCCACATTAATCCAAATTTCACTTTAAAGATATTTTTAGCTTTTAAATATAGAATTTAGTTTTAGTCTTTTAAAGATTTAACACATATTGAAATAGCCTTGCTAGAATGAAGTTGGAAACTTTCTCAATTTAAAGAGATGTAGAGAAACTTCTTCTGGTTAGACTAGATATTATAAAAAAAATTCTCCCACTAATGGCATCTAGATAGTAAGAGAGGGGTATCTTCAAAACAAAGAGAAAACTGAAGCTAGGGTGGTAAGCTGGCACTAAAGCCTTGATTTCCTGGAAGGGGTCTACAATACCAGAAACAGAGGCCAGGGTTTGACACCCAATACTTTTCATCTAACAGGATGGACAAAAAACTAAGACTAATGCACAAAGTGAGGATGCTCAAAAAGCTAGACCCTCAGTGAGAGTTTGAGCTTGGAAGAAACTTCATCAAAATGAAAGGAGATAAAGGAAGCTTAAAAAAATCCCCATTCTTGGATTCAGTTGGGGGGAAAAAGTCTCCACTAAAAATTAATGACAAGCCCATCTGCATATGAGCTTAGGGTTTGAATTTACAATACCTGTACAGTTCAAGAAACACCAAGCTAACAATATGAAGTACTTTCAGGTGCGTAGTGCACCAGACTGGTAGAGGGCCTACCGAAAGCAAATACATATTCATTTGGAAAAAGTCATTCTCTACATGCTTCCTTCAAATTTAGGTCAGCCAAATTGGAGCTCATACGCACAAGGAAATAAGCCACAGTGAGTAGAGTTAACAAAAGAGCAAAGAGTGAATTAGATAAACCTGATCTGGTACCTGACGCAGAGCCTGAGGTGTTGAAATTACCTAACAGAGAATATAAAATAAGTATGCTTAAAATGGTACTGCAAATAAATAAGAATATTGTAAATATGATCAAGGACTAATACTAAGAGATTATTTTAATAGTTACATAAGCTTGGAAAGGAACTAAGTTGAATTTGTAGAAATTCAGTATATTTACTTAAATTAAAACTCTGGCAATAAGTTAAACAACAGACTAGAAACAGCTGAAGAGAAATTAATGAACTGGAGAAAAGATCTGAAGAATTATGTATATTTAGCACAGAGAAATTAAGAAAATTTGGAGTATGGGTTAGGAGATATGAGAGACAGAATGAAAAGGTCTAGCACATGTCTAACTGGAGTTCAGAATAAAAAGTGTAATAACAAGAGAATATATTTTGAAAATACTAATGTATTTTATAATAAAAAATTTTCCACAATTGAGGAAAGACACAAAATCTTACATTTAGGAAAACAACAAATTCCAAGCAGCCTGAATAAAAACTAATCTTAATGCAGTCATATCATTGTCTTTTTATGAAAAACAACTTGTTAAAACAACCTACATTTGAATAAAAATTAGACTGATGTCACAGCAGTAAAGATGAAAGCAAGAGAAAATAGAAACACATTTTTTAATGTGCTGAGAGAAAATAAAAGTTCATCTAAAACTAGAAACAGTTAAACTATCTTTAATAATGAGGATCAAAGAAAAACATTTTCATTCAACCACAAATTAAAGGAGTTCACCACCAACAGACTTCACTAAAGGAATTTCAAAAGGATGTACTTAAGGCACAAATAAAATGATTCCATATTGAAAGGTCTAATGCTCAAGAAAGAATGGTATGCAAAAATATTGGCAAATATGAAGAAAAACATAAACAAAGATAGACTGTATTTAAAAAGTAATAACATTTATTTTGTGGTAAAACATATAAAAATTTCATAATAATTTTAAAAATGAGAGTAGAGGGGAGTTGTTACATGTTGAATTGTTCGTTTCCAAAAAGATATGTTGGAGTCCTAACCCACTATACCTCAAAATGTCACTTTATTTGCAGATAGGGTCTTTATACAGACGATTGAATTAAAGTGGGGTCATGTAGGTGGCTGTAACCCAGTATAACTGATATCCTAATAAAAAGGAGAAATTTGGACACATAGCATACAGGAAGAAAACCAGTTGAAGATGAAGGTAGAGATCATGACGTCCTTTTACAAGCCAAAGAATGCCAAAGATTGCCAGCAAACCGACAGAAGCGTAAGAGACACGGAAGCATCTCTTTCTCATACTTGTCAAAAGAAATCAACCCTGCTGACAGCTTGATCTTGGACTTCTATCCCCCAGAACTGTGAAACAGTAATAATCTGTTGTTTAAGATACCCAGTTTGTGGTACTTTATTACAGTAGCCCTAGCAAACTAATACAGGAAGGTGTTCAGAGTAATACTTCCAATGTGATGAGTTCTAATATCAATATCTTTATATTATTTGCAAAAACAAAACTATACATATTTAAGTAAACTATGCATATTAAAATTTTCTTTGGAAGTTACTAAAAATAGAAATATAATATATGTCTTTTACTGTAGTAGAGGATAAATGGAATAAAAAATAAATTGTCATTGGATATATGGCTGATTCCACATTTGGGACAGGAAATATACAAGATGATCCTGAAATATCTTCACAACAGAAAGCAAAGAAACTCTGAAAGACTACTACTAGAGGTCTCAAAAACTAATCTGACTATGCTACACTGGTCAAAGATGGAAATATTTATATGTCAATGAAGATAACAACAGCAATGGATTGAAATACAGGGTCCTGCAGAAGTAAGGCTTGCTTGAGTGTGGTTGGTGGGGTAATATGGGTATAATAATTTATAGTTTTAATTTGAACATTTCACCTAAAATGTCATATGGTATGCTGGAGTGTGATATTGTTATGTCATGAAATTACATGCTTATGATTTTGTAATAAAATATTTTGTAATAAAAGAGGGTATTTGTGTTAGAAGCTGTATATCAAATATATTTAAATCCAGAATGATGTTACTTACTTGTGATTTATAGAAATACATAATTAAACTCATTGGTTACCTCTTGCTAGAGAATGATCTCATTATTGAAAACTATTAAAGGTATCATTACTTAATCCTATATTTCCTACAAGGTTTCCTGAGTCATTAGACTATACCAATATTTGTTGTGGGAGTTTATAGATCTATTCCCGAAAATAAATGTAGGAGTTTAAAAAATTCAAATATGACCATTTTAAAAATTCCTAGTGAATTGATAGATCTAGATAATGATCATCATCAATGGCAGACAAGACCATAAAAAAGAGGTAACTAAATGTTATGTATATCCTGACAGAAGGGCAATACACCACATACAACACCTATGAGATAACCTTGCCAAAAAAAAAATCCATTACATAGAAGAAAACATAACTAAACTTATAGACTTTGATCTTAGAGAAGATTTTATGAATTTGACCCCAAAGGCAAGAGATGTAAAGGCAAAAATAAGCAAACTGGGACTATAACAAACTAAAAAGCTTTTGTACAGCTGGCAAGAGAAATGAACCAACAACTCACAGAAGACAAAACTAAATGGTCAATAAGTACCAAAAAATAAAAAACAAACCTGCAAGAACAATTCATTAAATTCAACATAAAATAATGAGATACCATTTACACATTTCAGATTAACAAAAATTAAAAAGGGCTTCAATTCCAAGTGCCAACGAGGAGGCTGAGCAACGCTGACCAGGAAATCGACTTCTAGGTACATATCTGTGTACAGGAGCTCTCTCACATGTACAAAGGACGATCCAGAAGAACATTTATAGCATAGCTATTTATAAGAACAAAGTATTAGAAACAAATGTCCATCATAAGCAAAACTGATAAAGAAAAATTGTGAACAATCATGCAATAGGTTATGATCAAACGATTGAAATTAACTGTAGTCACAAATATCAACGTGGATGAATTTCATAAATATAATATTGAGGAAAGAAACCAAATCACAGGTCACATAATGGTTATGATAATATTTATACAAAGTTTAAGCACTTCCATAAAATATATATCAAAATTTGAAAGAACTGCCCTGGTGCTCTGGCCAGGTGGCACAATTGGTTGAAGCATCATCCCATACAAAATGTTACGGGTTCGATTCCCCATCAGGGCACCCACCTACATTGTGGGTTTGAGCCCCAGTCAGGGTGCATATGGGAGGCAACCAACTATGTTTCTCTCTCACGTTGGTGTTTCTCCTTCTCTCTCTCTGTGCCCCTTCCCCTCTCTCTAAAATCAATAAAAACATATCCTCAGGTGAGGATTTAAAAAAAAGAAATGCACTGGAATGCTGAATATAAAATTCAGAATCGTAATTATGTGTTGTGGAGAAGTGGCACTTCATAACAGGCTATCACTGGGTTGGAAAATTTTTTTTCTTAATCTAAGTGGTGGGTATTATATTATTAAACAACCTTTACATAAAGTAACTTTTAAGCTGTTTAACTATAAAATTAATTTAAAGTTATTAAAATTAATAGCTTAACAAAATATTTTTAAATATATCAGTATTTGCTTTATTAACAAAATTAACTAGTTAAAACATAAACACATTTATTGAGTTTCTTAAAAGTGTTCCAGGCACTGCAAGTACTAGAAAGAAATATGTTGAATAAGAAAGATATTTGTTAGCTTTACAGAACTGGAAACCTCTCTGGGAAGATAAATACTAAACAAATAGTTTCCAGCATTCTAGATGACTTGCTGTTCTCAAACATGATTCTTTATGAATGTCTGTTTTCTCTTGACCTTGCCTGCTCTTCTCTTGACCCATGTTCCATGCAGGTCTCCATGACTACAAAGTTTCCCTGATGTCCCCCTGTGGTATTGATCTTGCCTTCCTCTCTCAAATCACAATGCTCTCCTTTTTAATCTCTGAATTGCAATTACTAGTTTACCTCTGTCCCTGCCAATAGCCTGTGAGCTCCTTTAAAAAGGGATCATTTTCCATTTCTTCACCATTGTGGCACATAATAAATCTTAAAAAGCTGTGTTGACATGTGAAAAGTGAAGCAGTAAGGCAATTACATAGATAATACAAGGTTGAAGTAAAAGCAATATACACAGTCCTTTGCCCTGAAAATTAAAATATTATTGGGCAAAATTTATTTTAACACAGCAAATATAAGTACAATGATATCACTAAACCACTAAAGGTTTTTTAAGTTGTAACAAAAAAACCACCCGATTTTACTTTATCCTCTTCTCTTTTGGAGTTTTTTTTTGTCGAAATAATGACTTCTTTCTGTGCATGAAAGTTCTTTATATGCTATCAAAACAAGTAGGAAAATTTCAATATTCCACATAGCAATATTTTCACTACTATGTTCCCTAGAGCAAGGGACATAAAGGAGAGATTAAACAAATGGGACATCAAATTAAAAAGCTTCTATATGTCTAAAGAAGACATCAGCAAAATGAAAAGGAATCAACCGTATGGGAAAATATATTTGCCAATGATACCTCAGACAAGGGTTTGATCTCCAAGATATATAAAGAACTCACATGACTCCACTCTAACGATCCAATTAAAAAAACAGGCAAAGGGCCTGAACAGACACTTCCCCAAGGAGGACACACAGAGGGCCCAGAGACACATAAAAAAATGCTCAACATCACTAGCATCAGAGAGATGCAAATTAAAACCACAATGAGATACCACCTCACACCAGTCAGAATGGCCATCATCAACAAATCAATAAACAACAAGTGCTGACGAGGATGTGGAGAAAAGCGAACCCTAGTGCACTGTTGGTGGGAATGCAGACTGGTGTAGCCACTGTGGAAAACAGTTTGGAATTTCCTCAAAAAACTAAAAATGGAACTGCCTTTTGACCTGGCAATTCCACTGCTGGGATTATACCCTAAAAACCCTGAAACACCAATTCAGAAGAACCTATATACCCCAATGTTCATAGCAGCACAATTTACAATAGCCAAGTGCTGGAAGCAGCCTAAGTGCCCATCAGTAAATGAGTGGATCAAATAACTGTGGTACATTTACACAACGGAATACTACGCAGCAGTAAGAAGGAACTCCTACCCTCTGCAACAAGCATGGATGGAGCTGTAGAGTATTATGCTAAGTGAAATACCTAGGTGGTGAAAGACAAATACCATATGATCCCACCTATAAGTGGAACCTAATCAAAAAAACAAACACATGAGCAAAATAGAACCAGAGACAGGGAAATAAAGAACAAACTGACAGTAACCAGGGGAGAGGGGGAGGGGGATAACTGGGGAAAGAGAGGGAAGGGTCATCAAGGAATATGTATAAAGGACCCATGGACAAAGACAACAGGGGCTGGGGGAGGACTGAAGGTGGGAGGTGATGGTGGGTAGGGCAGGGGAGAGTAGTGGGGGGTAAATGGGGACAACTGTGATTGAACAATAAAAAAATAAGTAGGTAAATTTAATGAAGACTTTGGAAAATTTTGATGAAAGCATTGCCATTCAAGAACATTCTTTTATATTTGATTAATGTAGAATTTTGTTTATTTTTGACCAATTGCCTGGGAAAAATACTTTTTCCTTATATGAGAAAGAAAAACACTAGTATTTTTAAAGCTAGTGTTTTCCTTGAGTTAATACACCACAAGAACTTCTCTTTGAGTTTCAGATGTGCAAGTATCAATATCTTGTTATAGAATTTTTACTATAAATTTGATTGCTACTTTGCATACTGTGCTACCTTGGTGTAATATTACTTTTTTTCAAACTACTCCCAAGGCTTATGTCTTACTAATTAAAATCTTCAGAAAATCTATTAAGTACTTATACCAGAGTGCCTGTGATTAAAACATTCTAAATATGTTATTAATTTATGTTCACATGTATGTGGTAGCAACCTAAAATTGAGATGACAATCCTGTTATTATGTGAATTTGGCCAGAACACAGTATAAAAGATACATTCTCTGCTGCCCTGTGACTAAATTTTTTTCAAGGTTTCCTACACCAAAATAATCTCTAATCACATATGCATTTAAGAAGAGAGTAAATCAAGTATCTTAAAATCATAAAAACACAGATGAATTATTTTTCCATTATCCTAGCAGTAACTGGAATCTGCCTTTTGCCTAAAGACTTGCTCTCACAAAGGCATGTCCTATTCCTACTACCAGATGTCTGTGGCTTTTATTAGATCACCTCATCAACACAGAGATATAGCAATTTGGCACATATAATTCAAAAGAATTTCTCCAAAACTTCTTTGAGGTAATGTCATAAGTTCCTTTGATTTATACCTTACCAGAAAATTAGATCTTAAATTTAACTCCACAGAAACACATCTTTGGTAGTTATTACAAATAAAGTAGGTTTCCTGCCTGGGGACATTGTCTATTGCTTGAGGACTGCACTTACTATTAGTATGGAAAATGGAGCATCTCTACATTTATGTCTTAAAAATTGCCCTAAGAAGGGATGCCCACTATCTCCACTATTATTTCATATTTAACTGAGAATACTGGATAGTACATCCAGACACAACAAAATAAGTAGAAACATAGGAATTAGAAAAAAAAATTAAAAGTAAAACTATTCTTATGTGGAACTGATAAGATAATACTTTTGGAAAACCTGAGTAAATCAATAATAAAATTAACACATACATAAATTCTATGGTGTAACAGGATATAATTTTAACATATAAAAAGCAATAGTCTCATATGAATAAACAATAACAAGTTAGAAGACATGATGGAAGAAAAACTTCTTTGCAAAAAAAAATATAGAATACTTAGGCAATAACTTAAAAAGAAATGTTTAAAATCCATATGAGGAAACCTTTAAAATACCTGTAAAGACACAAAAGCAGATTTAAATAAATGAAAAGGCACTCTTCATTTTTAGAAAAAAATGACTCAGCATAAAAGAGTTAATCCTCCTCAAGTTAAAAAGTAAATGTGATACAATAAAATCCAACAAGTAGAAAATGATTAAGGAAGAACTCTATAAATTGTTATGAAGTGATTTCCAGGATACAACTTAATTTAGAAAAAAACACCCAGGTATACATGGTATACTATCTTTTGTGTAAGAAAGAGAGATTAGACTATATACATATATTTTTATACAGATAGAGATAGGGTGTATGTGTTTGTGTATGTATATTGCAAGACAGAAATACAAGAAAGATAAACATGTAGGTCTCTTCAGAATATACAGTTTTAACTTTGAACAACATAAATGTTTACATATTCAGTAATAAGACTAAATTAAAAAGAATGAAAAAGGACAACCATATAATTGGATACAAATGAACCTAATTATACATCAAATTGATAAAATAACACAAAAAAGAAATTCATTCTAGTAAATTTTTAACATAGTACTCTGACTGTATATCATTAATGGGTTTTTTCCTAAGTACTGGAAAAACTGCAAAAACATTCTGAACTTTATCGTTAGTTTTATTGTTGATAATAATATTGATGTAGTAATACTGGACATATTTTGTATCTTATAGAGAAGAGAAAATTAGTGAATATATTGATATGATTAGAAACCAAAATTTTCACTGTGAAAGAAAGGCAATACTAATTTAGAATGGTTGAAAGGTTGGACTTGAATTGTAGCTATCAGTGTGAATTCCTGATATATATCTATCTATATCTATGTATCTCTCTCTCTCTATACATGTGGGGGTGTGTGTGTGTGTATATACGTATACACACACACACACAGATATATTTCTTAGCTCTGTTCGCTGAATGGGTTTAGAAGAATGACACCCCACTAGCAACCAACATTCTGACCTGTCTTTAAAAATATTTCCCACTAAAAGGAATCAGGGCAGCTCCTTGCCGGAAAGCCTAGTCCTGAGAAGGGATCAGGAGAGTGAAAGGTGAGCCTTGGACATCTTTTGGCAGAAGTATGGGACATGTCAAAAGGACCCAAGAGTGTGTTGGTGGGATTGCAAATTGGTATAGCCTTTATGGAAAACAGTATGGAAGTTCCTCAAAAAATTAAAAATAGAACTTATGACCCAACAATTCCACCTCTGGGTATTTATCCAATGAAATTTAAAACACTAATTCTAGAGAATATATCCACCCCTATGTCCATTGCAGTGTTATTTACAATAGCCAAGATATGCAGCCAATCCAAATGCTCATCAATAGATAGTTAAAGAAGATTTGGTACATATATCCAATAGTATATTATTTGACCATAGAAAAGAATGAAGTATTACCTTTTGTGACAACATAGATGAGCCTAGAGGGTATTACGCTAAGTGAAATAGGTCAGACAGAGAAAGACAAATACTGTATGATTTCACTTATATGTGGAATCTAAAGAACAATATAAACAAATAAACTAACAGAAACAACTTATGGATACAGAGAACAAACTAATGTTTGCCAGACGGAAGGGGGGTTGAAGGACTGGGTGAAAAAGATGAAGGAATTAAGAAGTACAGATTGGTAGTTACAAAATAGTCCCTGGAATGTAAAGTACAGCATAGGGAATATAGTCAGTAATATTATGACAACTATGTATGGTGCCAGGTGGGTACTAGACTTATCAGGGTGATAAGTTTGTAAATTATATAAATGTATAACCACTATGCTGTATACCTCAAATTAATATAAAATAATACCGAATGTCAATTGTAAATGAACAAAAAGGATCCAAGAGCTGTCTCAATAGAATCCCACTTGCAGCTCTGGCTGGGTAGCTTAGTTGGTTAGTGCGTTGTCCCAATATGCTAAGGTTGTGGGGTTGATCCCTGGCCAGGGCACATACAAGAATCAACCAATGAATGCATAGTAAGTGGAACAACAAATCGACGATGCCCCTTCTCTAAAAAAATTCAATAAAAGCTCAGTTTAAAAAGAAAAAAATCTCACCTGCCATGTTTGGCAATAATCTGAGCATTGAAAAGAATAATGTAAGTTATGGATCAAGACACGGTGAACAAAAGAGGGACCCATAAATTCACAGTGGCATTCATAAGAAGGAGGAAGGGTATGAAAAGTATTTCTTTACAAAACAATGTCAGCTAATGAATGTAGAAATAATAAGAGCATTAGAAGTTGCCATTTTTTAAAACACAAATAATGTAATAAAAAATCATCAATGGATAGAAGACTAGAAAAACTATTGAGTGAAAAGTTATTGGGCATAGAATATTCACAAAGACCTCGCAAAGTATTCCCAAAATGTAAAAGATTCCTTTAGAGCGTGGAGATTTGGGAACACCATCATAGCCAAGTGATCAATATGAGTATTAGCAATAATGGGACAGGCCAACATTCTATACTTCCTTATGTGAAATAGTGGGAAATATACCCATGTACTATAGTATTTTTGCCAAAAATGTTTAACATGATTTTTGTGACCCATTTTATGAAAAACAGTAAAAAGTTATAACAGTGAATCAAGTACAAATATGAATATTTATTCACAACGAGAAAGAAGTCATGTCTGAGTACCACTTTTAAGAACTAGTACCACAAACAGAAAAATCCTGAACATGTAAATATTTCATTAATCAACTGCCTAATAAATATTTTTATTTTTTGATGATAATCTCATTTTCATAGCACAACTTACATATTTCAAATGGACAAAACAATAACATCAATTACAGTATCTTAAATTGCCTCTGAAGGAGAGCTTCCTTTCCAGTACTTTGAAGTCTACAAGATATAGGTAGAAAATTTACTATTGTGGACAATGAAAACTGCTTAAATTGAATGGCGCGGGGGGGGAGGGTGGTTTTTCTTTTTGATTAATTGCTGTAACACTTGTAACACTGCCCTTCACGTGGCTGAGGAATTTTCATATTTCCTTTCAACAACATTAGGCGCCGAGGCTCCTGCAGGACAGCTTGGGTGCTGTATGAATTCTGCCATTTTGCCAGCACTGACATGGCCCTTGGGTCCTCCACTCCATTAGAACTATTAACTCATTCATATTCATTTTTGTTACAAATCTTACAAAGGAGGTGCTTCTATGTATTTAGGTCCACATTCTATTTTAAGGCTGTACATTCAGTTTTCATAAATCGTCCAAGCCTGTGGTGGCTGCCAGCTTGCGCTGCTGTCACTCCTTGACTGTAACCTCTTGATCACCGTTTTATGAAACATCAATTTTTAAATATTTTATACAGAAATTAGAAAGGTAATTCAGGCTTTCATCAGGTACTGCTAATCAAAATTTATAAAATTAAATTTTTCAGAAATTTTCTGCTTGTTATTGGTGAGGTCATAAAATTTTAGGATTATAGTTAAATTTGGCAAAAAAATCTCTACCAAGTTTATTTCATGTATGGATGTTAAGATTCAGGTATTATTGAGTATTCTTTAAATAGGAGAGAACTTCTGTTTTGACTGAGTATTAATAAAAGCTAAACCCTCAGCCACAGTTTTATGCAATGATTATTGAAAGCATCTGCCACAGAGTACTATATTTCCATATATTTCAAATGTAACTTCTCATCAGCATCCTCACAGTTCTGGGAGTAGGAATAGTTGGCACCTTTGTCTAAAATGCAGGGTGAATTGTCACAGGGAGTGGTAGGAGATTTTCTGGAAGCAAATCCTATGCAGTGTAGTTGATGGTAATATGACTACCCATGGAATTGACTGTGAGTCATATAAATATATTTTTCTAAAGCCAAAACTCCAGATCTGTTCGAGGACCTCCTGCCAGGTGGAGAAGTATGACAGGAGAAGTTGCAGAAGATAACAAGAAGAGTCTTAACCAATGGCAGTAAAACTATCTTACTTTTGCAAATCTTTCTAAAGCATATAAGAATGTGAACATTTTACTAGGGATTAATCTTCACTAGTTTCATAGTAAACCCACCTCTGGTCATTACTACAACACAAAGTTGTCCTTTCCAAGTCTTTAGTAGAATCCGTTGTAAAGCCAGGAATACAGGGATCAGGCTTTGTGGACTTCTCCATCCATCACATGCCCTGCTCATCCAAACAAGAGAAATAGGAAAGTATATTTTTACTCCTCTGCGAGTGATTCTTTATTTAAGTGTGTCCACATGCAGAGGTAGGGGTGAGTAAAATGAGTAAGTTTTTTTGGGTACCCAGTGGTTATACGTCTTAACAGAACATTATTCAGACACTTTTAATTACAGAATCACTTGAGCACCCCATAATTGTATAGAAAAAATATTGTAAATAACATTTGCAAAACTAATAAAGGTTCAGTGTTCAACTGAAAATGTATTAGATGAAAGGGACTAATTATGATCTCATAGGAAAAAAGGGAGGGATTACATATAATGCTCACAAATGCATTTTAGCATAAAGCTACAAAATCCAAGAAAAGTTATTTGTAAAAATAAGGGTAAATATCACCCTGTGCTTTCTCCCTCCTCTGAGGGAAGAAGTTATTTATGTAGAAAATCGGATGGGATATTTCCTTTATTAAAGAGGTGGCAGGTGGCTGTCTGTTGGAGTGTGAAAAACAAGTTGAATCATTTGGATGTAATTTGAAAAAAAATTAATGAAATGACAAAAATACAAGTGAGGAATAATTTTTCCCTTGGAACTTTTTCTATGCAGAAATTTAGAAAGACACCAGAATTAGGGGAGGCAATAAACTATGTGTCTAAGAAATAACTGCCAGCAAAAAGAGATGGGTTATTTTGTAAGGTAGACAATAAAAAGATGCTTATCTTTCAAAATATATTCAATATAATTCTCTTCTTTACCTGTGATTGTAAAAATGATTTACACACAAGTCTACTGAAGTACAACATATGCAACACTGTAATATAGTCTCCTATTACACCCCAAAGAAACTAACAAAGGTCGATTTTTCACTTGACTTTAGTAGAATGTTATATGCCCTTTCTGATTTTTTTGTAATGCAGGGGGCATATTTGTATGTTGTGTCTGGGTGTGTGTGTATGGGTGTGTGTGCATTCATGTCAATAGATTGAGAATCTAAAAACTTATATTTTATTTCTACTTGTGTCACCATGTAGTTATTTTACTGTAGGAAAAGTACTTAAATTGAGCCTCAGTTTTGCCATCTATATAATAAAGATTAGAGTGTATAATACCTAAGATTTCTTTAAGTTCCAATATTTTGAGTCCATGTATATCTGATCAAATATTAGTATTCTTTTACTCAGGGAAATGGATAAAATAGAATTTAGGCTACTGAAAAATGAAAATAATAAGGCATTTAATAACTAAAGTAACAAGCTAGAGAGTATTAACAGCCCTAAGATTATTTTAGCCTTTTGCTTAATGCTCTCACAGCCTATTTGTGACAAATCCCAAATTCATATACCCAGCATGAATCGATTTGCACTTCAACTAGTGTAGTCAGCAACTGACTCTTCCATTATTACTTGTATGTTTCTCAGACATTCACATTTAGGCCCTATAAAACCAAACCTTTGACCCTACTTCTACCCATCTCACCTTGGAAATAACACATTCTATTCTTCCTCTGTCTGTGGCCTCATGCTCCCCACTAGCTCAATTAAGAAACTTTAGCATGGCCTCTTCTCTTCATTTGAAGTGTAAGCATCCTACCCACACCACTATATTTTCTCACTTGGGCTTTTTGTAATAAATAGTTTAGTGGCTTCCCTTCTTCTACTGTTATCCCTTTATTCAATTATTCCAGCATTCAGAATATGCAATAATGATGTCATGGGTATAGAAGTGATATACAGACATAAATTATTCAGGCAATACAGAAAGGTACAAAGAATGATGTAAAACTTCTCAAATATCACCATTTGGAAATATTGGATGAATGTTACTGTAAACATCTCTTTCGTTAGGTAAGTGGATAAACAGCAGAAGTTATTTTTAAAAAGAGACACTAATATGATTGTATTTTTCTAATTTTAGATTTTTTAAATTATAAATTGATCAGTCATGATTTTTTTAAAAGATTTTAATTTATTTATTTTTAGAGAGGGGAAGGGAGGGAGAAAGAGAGGGAGAGAAACATCAATGTGTGGTTGCCTCTCGAGCACTCCCCGATTAGGGACCTGGTCCACAACCCAGGCATGTGCCCTGACTGGGTATCAAACTGGCAACCCTTTGGTGTGCAGGCCAGCACTCAATCCACTGAGCCACACCAGCCAGGGCTCATTAGTCATGATTTTTGGACTGTCTATTTTAAACATTTTCTACTGACTTTCTGCCATGGTAAATGAGGATTTAGCTCACCATACTTCCTTAAACTCCCCTCTCTCCCCCCTGCCACAGTAATTATTTAACTATTCTTAGTTACTCTTTTAGTCACTTTTTGTATCTCCAATAATGTCTACAGAATGGGGCCAAAGTCGGTTTACAGTTGTGAGTATGCGAGACACAGAGTTTATTCGTGAATTTTTATTTATTAATTACCGTATTATTTTCCATATGAACCACTGTAAACCTGCTTTGGCTCCACCCTGTACTTTCACTTTATTTCTGCTCCAGTAATAACAGACAGCCTATCCTGACTCCCTACCTTTTATGGTGAGGCCCTCAATCCCTTGCCCCTTCTAGTCCCTTACTCTTGCAAGCCTTGTTTTTACTTTCATATTGGCATGACTGAAAAAACTGCCTTCTGTTTTATAACCCAGTTCAATTTTCCATAAGTTTTGCCTTTGTTTAGGTTTGACAAGTTAAAAACCAACGAGCATCGCTTTACATAATCATAACTATGTAAATCTGATTGTGTATACTTTGTGCGTACAGGGCCCCTCCTCTTGAAAATTTCTAATCGCCTTTCTTATCTTTAGCTAATCCGTAAATTGGTTCGTCCAGTTTCAAGCACACTATCAAGTCTAAGGATTATCCCCACCCCCATCCCCCTGCCCCCCACACACACTCACACACTTTCTTTTTTTATTGCATACTTCTTTATCGACCTTACTTCGGGACTGACTTTGCTGCACAGAAGCCATCGTAGGTCTTCCCTTCATTTTTGTCCCAGGTTAGGTTATGCCCTACAACTACATCCTATGCCTTTCTCATTTTTAGTTATTTCTTTTTTTTTTCCCTGACCCATCTTAAGGAGCTTTGTAAAGAGGGATGCACGGGAGATAAATTTTCTGCGTCCTTAGGTATTTGATAGTACTTTTATTCTACAATCACACTTGATTAATAATTTGTCTAGGTAAAGACTTTTAAGTTCAAGAACACTTTTCATCAGAGTTTTGAAGGAGCGCTCCTTCCAGGTCAGCAACCTGCATTGCTATCCTTTCTCGGAAAACTTCTCTTTAACCTTGGTATTCTCAAATCTCTCAATATTATATTTAGGAATAGATGTTTATTTCACTTGTGCTGAACATTTCTTGGGTCCTCTCAGTCTGAACACCTATATACATCCTCAGCTGTGAGCTGTTCCTATCTGTTATTTCTTTGAGATTTTCCTCCTCCCTAGTTTCTTTGCTTTCAATAGTCATATATCAATTTTCTAAGTGTTCTTTCTTGCTATTTCATTGTTCCTGTTTCATAGATCCTATTTTTGCCATATGCATGTAACATCCTCAAGCATTTCTGTTACAATAATTAGAATATTCAAATGTTCTTTTCCATCTCTCCAATTATCTTTCTTTCTCTAGGGTATTTTATCTCGTTTATCTTCGTCTTACTCTTAAACTATTTTCCCTTAACAGTACGTTAATCCATAGTTGTTTATGGTTTAGAATAATGAAAAAGTGTACAGGAAATTATGTGTAAGTGGTTTCCTAGAGGTGACTGGATAGTGAGTTGGCCTTGAAGCTGAAGAATCCTTAAATAAGAAGACGGAGTAAGTTTCATGCGAAGTATCAACATCTCTACTTTGGGTCTCCCAGACTATTTAATTTCTTTGGAAAATAACTGTCTTGTTTAGTTTTTACTTGGTTTTTGGGCTAACAATAGGTGAGGGATTTGGGTGACTGTTTTATATTTACATTTTTAATTGATTATTCTTTTTATTGGCTCAGTTACACTTGGCTTCCACATGCCCAGGGCCCTTCATACACACTTTTGCCCTTCTGCCTGCTTTTTGGACTTTGATGATCTTCCTGAACACTTTTTGTCAACCACTGGCCTTACCTTGTTCTGTCTGACCTTTTTTTATTTTTACTGTTTTGGGAGAGCTGATCAACACATGTACTTAGGCTGTCAACTTAAACCACAATCAGAATCTATATTGTCTTTTTATTTTAAAACTTACTTCATTTTACTTGACATTAAGGCACTGAAGTTAGACATTTTAAAGTTTTATGGCATTTATATTATGTTTTGTAACCAAATTTCTCTTATTTTTAGTTCTATATTTAAATAGATTTAATGTTTATCACCTGTGTTTTTTTAACCGCATCTTCATTCCTAAGTTCTAAATTTTGGTCTCCTCTTTTTCTAAGGATTTTATTTCAAGGAGTTTATCAAAAACATTTTGTAAGTGCTATGTTCCCTGAGTTCTTTCAGGCTAGAGCAGACTATGCGTGTACTTCCCTTCAACCTGAAGAGCCACTTGGCTGGTTATAGAACACCTGGGTCACGCTTTCTTATAATGCTGTGAGACTGCTGTTTTTTAAACATTCAACATGGCAGGAGTCACCATTTACTGTGGTGTTTTTATTCATTTCTTGATTGGCTAGAGTTTATCACTGAGTTATCCTCGCCACCCCAGGAAAGCTAATGAGTGCTATAATCCTTTTATTCTTTCACATTTGAGAGCATCTACTTGTGGTCACTATACGTGAATGAAATCTTGGCTAGACATAGTATTTTTGGATCGCGTTTCTTTTCCTTTGGAGGTGAGAAGGCAGTGCTCCTCTGTCCTCTAGCCTGGAATGTCACTCTGGAGAAGACTGAGGCAGCCTGCTTCTGTACTCAACTATAAGAGACTTACTATTTGTCTCTGGATGCCTGAAGACTTTTTTTCTTATTATAAAAATTCAGTAAGGAGAATAGGGTTTCAAACTGATACTGTTGAATATTGTCCTGATAGGATAGGAACTTTTGAGCTGTAGAGTCTCTTATTCTTGCATTTCAGGATTATTTTTTTCTATTTCCTATTGGAATACTTTTTTTCTGATTCATTTACTGAGCTCTTCAACTCAGGCGTAATTGTATAATGTCATCTTTGTCACGCCTCTATAGCTATTATCTTCTATTTCCATTAATCATTTTATCTTTTTCCTTTGATTTACTGTGCTTATCTCAGGCCTTTTCTCTGCATAAATGATTTATTTTTCAGCCATGTCCATTTGATTCCTTTCAGTATACAATTTATTAGTTCTACAATGGTGTTATTTTAGTTTCAATTTTTCTTATATTTTCAGTTACCATTTTTATTTCATTTTGAGTTTTTATCATCTTACATTTAAGCTTTTATTTTACTCAATTCCTATTTTTAATAAACTTTTTTACAGTATGAAACACTGATAAGATGTTTTCATGTGTTCTTTAGACTCTGGTTGCTTTACAGTTTCTTTCATAGTTATTTTTTGTTCTGTTTGCATGTCATTTTATTTCCATCTTGTCCGTATTTCCAATGAATCCTGCATGTAGACTTTGTTTTAGTTCCGGTATTGTGTGAGTAAACTCTCCTTAAGTCCCTTTCCATATGGTCTGAGTCTGAGGGTCCTTCTCTAGACGATACAGCTTGAGAACAGGTTATTGAATTCCACTCTCGAATCAGTAGCCTGAGGGTCTGGGTATACACATTTTGGGAGAAGGGTAGGAGTAGGGACAGAGCTAAACTGAGACTGGATACAGCCTAGCTGTTTAAATATTCTACATTTTTATTAGCTTTTTCTTATCCATATGTTTCTTATTGAAGTTTTTGGCATCTACTATAGTCCTAGATCTGTCAATTTTACTTTGTAATTCTGTCAGTTTACTCCAATGCAATGTAAGTGCAAATTTTTTTTATTGTTTTGGGGATTATTCTCCACTTTTTGTAAAGCATTTTACTATGAGATCTACTTAGTTTTTCAAAACTTTATGTTCAAATTTTCTTTTGGGTTTGGTGTTAGGTGCCTTTTATAATTGGCATAAATGAATTTATAACATTGTTATTCCATTTGATTATGTCTTTTAAAGGATGAGTTTTATCTATTCACATTCACTTTGATCATGCATTTAGGCTTATTTTTACCACTTTCTTTTGTGTTTTCTGCTCAGCAATCACTTTGTTATTTTTCTCCCTGAAAGTCTACTTTCTTTTGAAGTGATAACAAATTCCGTATTTTTCTTTTATTCTTTTTTTCTTCCCTCTTCTCCCTTCTCCAAGTCTCCCGAATTCCCTATCATCTTCCTTTTTGCTTCGTCTATTGATTTGGGAATGATTAAGGTTATTTCTATTTCTATATTGGTTACGTAAGGTTTGCCTTTTTCCTCTCTTGTAAGCATAGCAAACACACAGAAATGAGCATTTGCATAAGTGTACACTTTAGTGAATTTTCACAAAGTAAATACACCTGTGTAGCAAGGATCCAGATCAAGAGCAGAACATTATCAGTGCCCCAAGGTCCCACTCATGCCCCTCCTAGCTTCTTCCCTCCTCTTTCTAAGGTTAATTACTATTATCCTCCTTAGCATAGATTAGCTTTGCCTGTTTTGAACTTCATTTAGATGGAATAACAAAATATCACTCTTTGTGTCTGACTCCTGTTGTTCAACGCTTCATTCCTAGACCTGCCTATGAGGTTGGATGCACTGGTAACTCATTCACTTTACTTTTGTGAAGTACCCCATTGTGTGAATACACCACAGTTTATTCATCCATTCTACTCTTGATGGCCATGTAGATTGTCTATAGTGTTTGGTGATTATGATAAATGCTGTTTTGAACATTCTTGTTCCTTTCATTCACAATTATGTTGATTATGTAAGTGGGAGTGCGTGGATGAAAAGGGGCCAATACTAAACCTGACAAGCTCAGGGGAAGCCTGTGTGGTGGCCTTATTAGCTCAGAAACCTAAAGTAACCACAGATAATGGTCTGAAATTAAAACCTATTAACTGAAAGCAGTTTGTGACAGGTAGTCATGTCCTAGGCTAGAATTGTCCCTGACAAAAGTCAGTCTTTACCTTAATTAAGTCTGTCTATTGTCTTTTAGCATCTACAATAACATACTTTTGGAACATCAAAATAATTTCCTTTCTCTGGATCCCTCAAAGCACAGACACGGCACCAGAGCAGAGACACACATCCCCTCATTGTTATTGAGTTAAGTGTGGACTGTTATGTGTCCTGTACCCACCTATGTAAAAGAAGTATGTGTCTATTATTTCACTTTTTACCTGATCCCAGAAGTTTCCCTGTTTTGCTTTCTCCTGCCTCCCTAATCTATCT